>JAYDZE010047085.1:0-26393 GCA_034509125.1 Monilaria moniliformis | reverse complement strand
CATTAGTTATGTCCTGCAATTCAGCTAGCGGAATGGCAGGGATAGCCTGCTCGTGCTCTAATACATCTTCTTGAATGGCATCGTCTTGTGGTAATCCTGTGATATGATCATGAGGAAAAATCTCAGCCAAATCACAAAAACTATAACATTAAATGTCCATGTTGCTTGCTAGGTATATAAATGGAAAGAAATCACTTTTACCGGATGGTAGAATTTCTTTTGGAGATGCTTTTGATTGCCAAAATCTATGCAGAAGTTCGTTTGGAGATGCTTTTGATTGCCAAAATCTACGCGTTGGCTTTGGCCTCTCCTGCTGTAACCTAAGGGCCTTCACAAGCTCGGCCAAAACCTCAGTAATTGTCGGCCGTTTCTCTGGTTGATTATGCAATCATCTTTCAACGATTCCTAAAAAAAATTTGAGGCAAGCTTTCGAGATTTCTCCACTCAAATTTGAAGCTACAATCTTGCGACCTTTTCCATTTCGAATTTTGTTTTTAGCCTAAACGTACAGTAGACATTCTTCCTCAGGACGGCCAACATCAAGTGCTCGTCTCTCACTCACCACTTCCAACAACACCACCCCAAAAGAAAATACGTCACTAGCACTAGTACGCCCATTGACCAGAAAACTCGGATCAAGATACCCACGCGAGAACGCGAAAGTCGTGCTAGCATTGCTCTCTGAGTTATCCTCATTAATTTGTTTGGCCGTGCCAAAGTCAGAAACCTTAGCTACTAAATCATTATCTACAAGGATATTCGAACTCTTCACGTCCCGATGTATAATAATTGAGTCGCCGGGGCAGGAATTGTGAAGATAATGAGACCTCGACAAGCTCCAATGCAGATATTGAGTCGTTCAGTCCACGTCAGAAAGCCTCTTTTACCCGACAGGTGATCGGCCAGCGTTCCATTCGCAATGTACTCATAAACTAGAATCATCTCGCCATTCTCAATGCAGCATCCAATCAAAGAGACTATATGACGATGCCGGAGATTACTTAGTGCTTCAATCTCCCTCATGAACCCCTGCTTAGTTAGGTTTTCATTAATCGCCCGCAGAGCTGGCTCGGAGTGCAGCTTTAGCCGCTTGACCGTCACCGGCTTTGACTCGTTATCGATGGCGGCTTTGAAAACTTCTCCAAAGCCGCCTTCGCCTATTAGAAGCTCCCTACTGAAATTTCCGGTGGCTGACTGGATCTCGGCTAGAGTGAACTGACGTAGCCCCGCCGGGGGTAATACCATCTCTTCAGCTGAAGGGGGTTGCAGCGCCGGATTTGAGTGATTTCGAGCTTCAATTCTAAAGGTTAGTTTGAAATTTGAAGCATAATTAGCTTGCAGAAAGAAAGAAACTCAGGGGGACTTTGTGGTTGACCTAGTCAGGATTTTCGTACGAGTTAAGAAAGGAATCAATACTGTATTGTGGCGGAAAAAAAACAAGATCGACGGTAAATCAGAAATTTCATGTAACTAGAAGTCTATATAACGCAACATATTGCAGCAAGCATTTCAAAGAAGCGTTTCGGAATTGAGAGTAGCTTGTTAAACGTTTTTTATAAATATTAAAATTCTGTTTATTGAATTATTTAAATACGGGTACCCTTCTATTTTATGCATTTTACAGGTTATTTCTCGGCAATTGAAAAAAATGAAAAATCTGGAAGAGAAAAAAAAAATTGAAATCGAGAAAAGAGGGAAATGAGTACCGTCGCTTTTGAAGCGCAGATGATGTGGCTGGTTCGGAGTATCGTCGGACCGCCACAAGAGGGTCCGCTGCCTGATAACGCCAATTGATTGTTGGGAGGTGGAGGACGACGGTGATGGGCTGGCTTTCCAAGAGCCGGAAATTTTAAACAATTGGAATCGATTCCCAAATCGAACTTTAAATAAACTATGCCCTGTATATTTTCTTAAATATATAAATTTACTTTTAACTTTTGGCACCCAAGTATGTGTGCTCTCCAGTGTTTTAAAAACTGGATCAGACCGGTCTGTTCGACCGCGAACCGGTGTGTTATCCGGTCGGTTCGGTCATAAAAAAACCACCAATCTATCGAACCATTGCGAACAGAAAAAACCTCCCGGTTCGACCGGAAACCGCTGACCGGTTGAACTGGTTTTTTGAAAAAAAAATTATATTTTTTAAAAATAATATTAATTTATGCTTGATAAGAATTGATCCATTGACCAATGTTAAGATATGATATATATCTCATCCATTGGGCTGCAAGAACTTTTTTGATATTTTTATGAAGTTTAAAATATTCTTATATATAAAACATCGATTTTCTTTTTTCTACAATATCTCATAATTTTTACTAAACACGTGATTATTTTTATCCATTTTCTTTGCCAACTTTATTTTTTAATATTTTTAACTCTTAAGAAATGATGGTATATATTAAAATTAATGCAAAAATTAATTATTAATTTAAAAAACGCATATGAAGCACGATGCGTTTAACTGAAAATAATTCTATCAAAAAGTAATAAAGTACAAACTCAATTTAATAAAATAATTCATACCTTCTAGTAAAATTGTAAAATTAAGAGGCTATCTGATTTATGTATAAAATAACTAATTAATTTTATTATTTTTTATTTAAATATATATCTAATTGCATTTTAGCATTTACATAATTTTATTTATATTTTTTCACTCATTAAATTTTAATATTAATTATATAATATATATTTAATTATATATATATTAATATTTTTGTGTGATATATAGTTAATTATATTTTATCATATACTAAAATTAAATATTTTTCGTATATATATATATATATATATATATATTTGCTAAAGTATTCCGGTTCAACCAGTGGTCTGACCGATCCGACCAATTGAACCATGAACCGATAGCTTAGCCGGTTCGCTCACCGGTTCGGTTTTTAAAACATTGGATATTACCAATATTTGATTCACTGCTTTGGTAATCTGTAAACTGAATATCTATAGTGGTTAGCTAGCGATAAATGATTTTAGAAGAATTTCAATTTGGGTGACCGAAATTTTGGTAACGGTAATACCGTTCGACAGCCTAAAAAAGATACCCATGATTATATTTGCGAAAGTAAGTTTACTCATTCACACTAACGCGAACGAGGTTATCGTTCTTGTCCCGAAATTGAGAAAGTTGATCAGTTATTTCTTGTCGACACCTTTTTTTCTTCACGAAAAATGTGGGTTTATTTATCAATCCGGAAAAAGAGATATTATTATTATTATTATTATTATTATTATTATTATTATTATTATTATTATTATTATTATTATTTGAGGGAAAGATAATTAGATAATACTTAAGCTGTTGCTTAAAAGGCATCGAAAACCTGTTCTGAGATTTGGTGAAGTTGTAACCGTAAAGCAATGGGCTCACCTTTTTAGTACTTGTCTACTCCATCACAATTATTTTATTATATATACATAATATATTTTAAACTATTTTTATTACATAAGCTAATCAATGCTCGTCATAAAACTTTAGTATCGATGTGAGTAATTAAGATGCAATCAAATCTTTGGGCCTACCAAGGCTATAGCTAATAGGAAGATAATATAACTTGTAACTTATTGATGGGAATATTTGGGATGGAGGACTTCTCCTCAACCTATCCACAGATCCATGAAATCAACAGCTCGCCCTCACAGTTTCATACATGACTAAATCATAAATCCAAGTTAATTTAATCACATAATAGTTTGTCCTAGGGACTTTGGTTGGAAAAAAATATGAAATAATCAGATATTCCTAGCTCTAAAGTTTCCTAGGTACCAACAAAAATGTTATAATCTAAAAGAGAGAGAGAGAGAGAGAAAGCCCAAATGAAGAAAGAATTTGAGCCGAGTCCAATTACCCTACCCACCTCTTCCGCCAATCCCAAAAGATTTTAATTTAATTTAATTTAATTTTTTAGTCCAAACTCAAACAGTTACACCCTGTCCCTGTGGCAAACTTCCGAATATGGGCTTGATTTTTTTACAAAATCTGAAACTTCCTATATTGGCTAAATTTTTTAGGACCAGCCCATTTAAATTTTACCACATTACAAGGGAAAATATAGTGACCTAGACGCGCATTTCTGACAGTGACCGCAGGTTTTTTTCATCCCTATAAACAATGAGATGGCGATGTTATTACAGCATCAACTATTGTAGTTGAAGGCCACGTCGACGGATTTCCTGAAACTGAACTGAAAACACAAAATCATTAAAAAATATATATATATATAACCTTGAATATGAAAGCGACAAACTAAATTTTCAACTAATTAAGTCAACTGATATACTATAATTCGAATATTTCACATTTCACGTATTTATACAATTTGTAATATCGTAGTTTCGTCTTCGATCATGCGTACATGCAATTATGCATGTTATATATAGTTGACTTCTGCCACTGCGTTAATTTATATTTATACATACACAATTATTCAATGGAGTCGTCAGGGTTCCTGAAGAAAGCAGTACCTTTCATGACTATTCTTGATTTGGTGTACCAATTGATAATGATCTAAAATATAATACGTGAACGATTTCATATGGTCTACATTAATTAATGCAGTTAATCTAAACATAAATATACTTTGTCCAATATTTTAATTTAGATACCATTGCTCGTATTCAATGTATAATATATTTATAACTACTAATACCAATATAATCATAAATACGTCATTATATATGAATTTGGATATGAACCTATGAATTTGGATATGAATCTTGATAACCGATTACACAATAAAACGATTTTGCACAAGTTTTTTAATATGTTGGTATGTATATCTACAATAATTCTAGGTGGGAATAGATGAAAAGATATCATTCTCGTAAAAATAGATGGTCTTTATACTCATCCATAAAAGTAAGAGTTTTCTATACCATTTTGCTTTAAAAACTAAGTTACCCCTCCACATAGATGAAAAAGTAGTTGACATTTTTATATTTTCTTTTTGACTTTTATAAATTATTTTGGTCATCCTCTTCACAATACTACTGAAATTAAAAAAAAAAACATCAACCAACTTTCATAATAATACATTCAATTTTTGTATAAGACTATGGTTATTCATATTTTTCAAAACTTCAACCAACTTCATTAATTGTACATCCGAAACATCGACATAAATAGGCTAAAATCGTCGTAGGAGGCTGCATTCGCGTTTGTGCGACTTAAATAAGGTATAAAAAATCATTACGATGTCATGAAACTTGCTTTTTTTGAACTGTACTTAAGCCCACGATCATATTCTAAAGCCCACGATAGTTACCCACGATCATGACCCATAACCATTGGCCAACGACCGTGAGTCGCGATCATGCCCCTCGATCGTGTCTCATGATTGCGTCCCTTGATCGTGGCCCACGATCATGACCAAAGATCGTGGGTCACAGTCGTTCGCCACAACCATGACTAATGATCGCGGGTCACGGTCGTTGACCACGATCGTGTTCTTAAGACCGTAAAGTTCTCAATCATGTCCCACGATTGTGTTCTTAAGCTTGTGATGGTTCATTCTTTTTATTTGCTAATTCTTTTATTTTATTTTGCTAATTAGAGATGGGGCGATCATGGGAACCATCGTGGCTCGTTGTCGTTAATGAGACAAGTGAACCATCCATCTCAACCAAAAATTTCTTCTTTTTTTTTCTTGTATTTTTTCGTCAACCACCGTGTCCAATTTCATTGTGTTTTTACTGCGTTTCATCATATTCATTATGTTTTTTTTTTGTGTTACATCAATCTAAAAATCGATCTTCATTACCGAGAATTACCAAAAAAAGAAAAAAAAATCATTTAAGGAAATTATATACTATTTTTTCTACAAATACAATCTTTTATAAACATAAGAATGACTTGGGGTAAGATCCTATATATACAAAACTAGTTAGTAGCCAAGACCACGTTCATGTTGTCAGAATAGCACAAATAGAAAGCACAAACATCTTGCTAGAAAGAAAAATTCTTCAACAAATTCCAAGATCCTTCATAACGCGAATACTAATATCCTTTATAGCATGAAAAGGTCCGTTCCACGTTCAGATGATCTTGGGGTTGATAGTATGGATCCGCCCACTGCAAAAATAGAATAATAGTCTAAAAGAAAAATTAAAATCGAAGATGTAGAGTGAGTTTGTGTAGAAAATTATGGATCAAAAATATATGAATGCAAAGAACGGATCTATAAGCTTTTTAATGGTATGCTTAGTTAAGAAATTTTCTTGCTGGGCGTTCCATTAAAAAGCTTATAGACCGTTCTTCGTATTCAAATATTTATGTGTATAATCATTTTCCTTGTTCACACACCCATTCTCATCTCCCGCTTATCTTTCTAGAACATGATGGCTGGAAAACGATATCGTATACTTCATATTCTACTTTGAATTCGTTGGCGATCTCATATGCTCGAGCAGAGGTCAAACTGGAGACACCACACGGAAATCTGGCAAATGTCTCCGATAAAACAAGTAATCTAAGCACCCATCCTTAAAAGTTTATAGATACTTTGGAGCCGATGATGTGGGGTTGACTACAGTGGGGTCATGAATGTGGAGCCAATGAGTGTGGGGCAGAAAGGTGTGGGTGTCATCGTGGTCTACCACCGTGAGAGAGTGAGGTCGTGGCGCGAATTAGGTTTAGTATAATTAAGGTATTGAGATTATTTAGAGAGTGAGACGGGTGGCCAAAGGTGGTTCAGGATCGAGGGTTCACAGTCGTGAGCCACGATGGTTCGTGATGTGTGGTTAGCGATCAGGGGTGCACGATCGTAGGTGCATGATTGTGAGTGAGCCATCATGAGTTAGACAACGTTTGTTAGACACGAATGTGTTTTTGAGGGACATGATCGTGGGTGCATGATCGTAATTGCATGAATGTGGGTCCATGATATGTAAATATACAGATTTAAAATGCATAATTGTTGGAGACTCAAATAATGGATATGCCGGTTTATGGATGAGTGCTCTTGGAGTAGTCGGTTTGGCCCTGAACCTACGTGCCTATGACTTCGTTTCTCAAGAAATTCGTGCAGCGGAAGATCCGGAATTTGAGACCTTCTACACAAAACTTGTATAATTTTTAAAGTCACGATGGTTGTGGCCATCATGGGAGCCGTCGAGGCAAGAACCGTGAGTCACGACCGTAGCCCACTATGGCACACACGATCGCCTTCAACCATCGTGGCATTAAAACTAAATTATGATTTGTGAATTTTAAGTTGTCATGTGTAGTTATTGGGTGTTTTTATGAATACCGTAATTATTTATGATGCATTACTAAAGAAATAAAATATTCATAAATCAATCTGTGTAATCATAGAGTAATTTACACCAAGATAGACCCAAACTTATATAAATGATGATAATATGTACTCGTATCTTGAAAAATCTTAACAATTCAGATTATATCAAGTAAAATCACATATAATCTTACAATCACTTATTAGACATGATATATGTTAAAAATACTTGACTATTACTTATACAAATGATAATGATATCTACTTTATCTTACAAATATTAGTAATACACATCACTTCTAATAAACTCACTTATAATCATTGAATATTTTTTTATAAATGGTATCTATTATAAAATATTTGATCATATTTCATTTATAATATGTAAATGTGGATTAAAAAATACGAGATATAACAAGAAAATTATATACTTCTTAAGGCCACGATTGTTGTGGCCATCGTGGGCGAGAACTATGAGCCACGACCATATCCCACGAAGGAATCCATGATCGCCTTCAATCATCGTGACCTTAAGAACAAATTATGATTTGTTGCTTTTAAGTTGTCGTGTGTAGTTAGGGGTGTTTTTATGAATACTGTAATTATTTATATTGTATTACTAAACAAATAAAACATTTACAAGCCAATTTGTATAATTATAGAGTGATTTATGCCACGATGGACCCAAACTTAAATAAATGATGATAATATGTACTCGTATCATGGAAATTTTAATAATACACACCACTTCTGGTGAAATCATGTATAATCTTACAATCATTTGTTACACATGATATATGTTAAGTAATATTTGATCATAGTCCATTACTTACACAAATGATGATGATATGTACTCTATCTTGCAAATATCAATAATACACATCACTTCTAGCAAGACACGGTAGCTGGCCACAATCATGATAATCAGCCACGATAGGGGCCACGATCACGACCATGGTTCGTGGACAAATTCTTCTCTGGAGGACGACGCTGCCGCCGCGTCAATCTTACGTGACCAATCGCTTTCGTGGTCGTGCGCGACGATGAATTTTTTGTTGAAATCATGAACATCATCCAATTATGTACTATTAGGGGTTGATCCTGGTTTTTTTATTGCATTTTTTTGTATTTTTCGTAAATATCCAAACTAAACATAATATATTCAATAATGTTTTTAGAGTTTGGCCCTTATATTTTTATACTTTTTTATCGTAAATATCCAAATCGTTTATCAAATTCAGTTTAGTTTATAATGTTGTGTTGTTTTACGAAAAAATCATATCTGGTACACTCACCACACTCGTGCACTTACGATCACGCAACCACACTCATGCACTCACGATCACACACCCACGATTATGCCATCAAATATTTTGCCCACGCTGCCGAACTCACAACATCTATTACAAAGGGTCTCTTCTATTTACCACAATTTAGTCATCAAATTGAGCTTTAAACGAAAGTGCAAAAAGCTATCAAAACGAATGTGGCTAACCCACGATGGCGTCCACGAGCTCTGCCCACGATCGTTAATCACAGTCTTTGGCCCCACGATCATCGATCATGATCGTGGCAGCGACGGTGAGTGAGCCACCTTCGTGAGTGAGTGGTCAGTCACAATGGTGGTTGGCCCCACGATTGTGGACCATGAGTCTAAATTTAATTCGTTGGCAAATAATTCGGTTCTCTAGAGTTCGACGTGAAATCCGAATGTGCCAAAAAACCTATAGAATTACGAAAATTCTATCTTTTCTTTTTTTGCTAGAATTTAGATTTCTGTACCACGTACCATTAGAAATGTATTGTTGAGAGCTTTCCAACAATACTTTCGGATTTCACATCAGAATTCAGATAATGGAGTATATTTCATGTATTTACGTACAACTACACCTAGTAGAAAAATGTCATTTTCTTTTAACTGAATCGCATACAAGATTTTGGAAAAAATTGGACATCAATTATTTTTCTTTTCCTTTAATCGCATACAAGATTTTGGAAAAAATTAGATTGCAATTATTTTTCTTTTCCTTGGCACCAGGAATCAATTTTTTGGAAGTATTTTCTTCAATTTAAGGGGGAGGCTGCAACAAGCAGATAGTAAAGTTCTAGGTAATTCTGAGGTTCCAGTATAACTAATATTAAGTTTTCAAAAAAAAAAATCAATTTTAGAAAGGTTAATTGCACATGAATGACGAGCGTATACTCATTTTGCAATTTTGGCCTCAATTTTAAACTTTTGCAAATAAATACAAAATCTTTATCAATATTTGGGGCTATGGTAACACAAAATTAAAATATATGTTTCTTAAATTCTATTAATTTTATCATAACTTGCAAATTTAAATCCATCTTTTACATATCATATAAGTTCCTTTCATGATATTTCATTCAAGTTGTATATTTCATAATTACATGAATATATGGAATATGTGCTTTATATACAAAATGAGAGAGAGAAAAAAAAAGAGAGAGAGAGAAGAAATTAAAACTTTAAACAATATGCACATCTCCAACCAATTCGGCAGTTTTGAGTTATGGGATGGGTTATACAATTTTATTCCTGAAATTCAATTTAACCCTCCAAATTGATTTTATTTACACACTATTTAACTTATATCTACAGTAAGATTATTTTTCTATGTTCCAGTAATAACTGATTATTATGGCTGTTTCTTTCAAAGTTAATATTTTTAATTAAATTTTCATTTTCAATTCTTAGTTAGTTATAACATTATAATTAATTTTTTATTTAATAATACATATTACTAAATAATAGATTTAATGTTGTAACAAGGTACACCAATATTGGGATATACGATATTATATTTTCACATTTTCAGAGTTGTAAGTGAATCTTAGGGATGGTTTTTATTTGTCAAACTGTTTGTTTTTCAGTCCGCCATCTTCAAATTACGAAGCAAGCTACCATTATTATTAATATTCAATTTCCAGAAAATGCACAAATTTTGATGCGTACGTGTCTCAAATCTAGATAATTATGTTGGCCGTCCTTTTTATTTAATTTTATTTTACTAATCAAAGGCAATTGATGCAGTAAACAATTTAATAAAATTATGTTTTTTTTGTTGAGATTTGAAAGAACAAAGTAAAGAATACGGATTTGTCTGCACGTGAAATTCATGAGAGGTAGTTATGTAAAAAATTAAAATTATTTCCGTGAACAACGCCAACAAAATTCATGAGATTGTTGAGGTTGGGAATATCGTCTGCATTTTATGGAATTAATTATTATTACTTGCAGGTTGCAACAAGTATGCATAATTGTGATTCTGTATGGGATTTGCTTTTGAAAAAATATAGTATAAGTTTAAATGCGCCGACTTCTAATTAATGATTTATTCAATAAGTGTCCCAAAAACAAGAACAAGAACAAATGTTTACATGTAAAGGTTTCTAAAACAGTTGCTATATTGATTAATACAAAATTGATTGATGTTTTTATCCGATGACAACACTACACATGCTAGCATAATTTATGTTCTACTATATTTATAGGTATATAGGTTTCCGCTTCCACTCACAATTTTGCCGTCATGTAACGCAAAATGGGATTCATCTTTTTAATTAATAAAATTGTCAAACTTAGTTGCTTCTTCAAAAGATGAAACGTACAAAGTGGGCAATTTGTTTAATAAAAAGACCATTCATACATACCTTCCATGCCACCTAAACTTAAAATGACATGGCCAAATTGTCACCAAATACAAAATAATAATATAATAATTGTATGATGAAGTAAGATGTCACTCCTATGATTTTCAAATTAATAGCGTGCACATCATCTACATATAGTAATAAATATATAGAGACCAATTCCAACTAAAATTGATATTGAATTATTTTATGATGATGGTATTAATTACTTATAGCCATCTTTGTCTAATTAAATTCTACAAGCATTCTTGAGAAATACTCTTACCAACATTTAGCCGCCAATATTCTTGCTTCAAGATTGTACACGTATATTAATATTGGTCAAGTGCAATCTGGAACTATGTCAATCGCTGTTCAAATATATAACCATGTATTTGTTTTTCCTAATCTTCATTTTTCAATCAAATTAAAATCATTTAAGTGGTAGAAAGATAAAAGAAATCAAACTCTCTATAATTAATTTTTTCAACGAAAAAATTACATATGGTATATATAAATATATATAAAATTAATTTATTAATTAATTAAAACACTATTCCACCACATAAGAAGAAAATATAATATATTATATGACAAACTGAACCTTACACCACTGCATAAAGTGAATATATATTACACTGCATATATATACAGAATTGAACCCTAAATTCCCTGTAATCATATTTAATTGTACATGAAGTGGACAAATGTGAATCTTTTTCTTCATCGTTTTCTAATTTTGAAACGAAAAGAAAAAAAAAAAGGACAACGTCAGATCTTCCATATTGTTGACCTAACATAACATACAAGTGAAATGTATACTCAATTCAATTCAATTTTTTACATTTTTATTCCAATATACCCATAATCAATAAATTAATACACATTATTATTATTGTTGTCAAAAATTCTATCTTATTGTATCAATTAAATAAATAAGTCCATTTTCTTTTCTTGGAGTGAAATTTCAACCGGTCTGATCATCAGTCCCAACCACCAATAATTGGAACAGTCGAAATTGACATCGCAAGAAAAAAAAAATTAATTTTTTTTTATTGGTATAATATAATTATGAATATCAGTGACAGTATAGATATTAAATTGTATACTTGCATATATTAAACTACAATTTTAAAGAAATTCAAACATCGGAATATAAAGTATCATTTTCCAAACAAGTACTTGAAAGTTAGGCTTGAGCACTATACTTAGATTAGTGATTACATATAGTTTTATATTTCTTCCTCCAAAAAGGGCCTATATTAATTAGTAAGTGTCAATATTGTGAGAGGCAAAATAATAATAAGAAGGATGGTTGGTTTTGAAAAAAATTAAAACAAATACAACGAAAATCAATTATAGTATGACATGATAGATTTGTATCATATTTTTGGGTAGGCAGTGGAGGTGTTGAAACCACATGTGTATCAAGCCTTTTACCTATTATATGACGATCAAAGAAAATTGGATGGTCCGCATTTCTTGCTAAAAAGATTCTCCAATATCCACCGTCTATTTGCGGCCTAAAACCGACTATGTAAAGTAAGTAAAAGACAATGGATGCATAAAGGAGAATCGCTATTGGAGTAGTGAATCAACCAAATAATAATTTGATCCGATTCTAGTTTAAAGTTTACTACCTAATATAATTTTATCATAAAATTTGTGTGAGACCATCTTTCTTTATGTTTATATATTTCATATTTGTATCTGATAATATATTTATAATTTCTTTAGTATTTGATTGTACTTAAGTTCGGGATAAATACAATTGAGATTATATTATAAACTTATGTATGTTGGCCTTGAGATTGTATCACATTTACATCTTAGCATATGTTTCGTTAAGAAAATCCAAAGGTTATCAATCTTTTAGAATCGGTTATATTATCAATAATATTATTCTATGACTAATTAATCCCTCCTACATATTATTTTAGAAAACGTATCATTGATTTGATCCTAAAAAGATGCCACTATAATTATTAATTAACATATTTGCATCAAATTTTTGGAAGCAATAATCATGCCTATCTTTTGGAGAACGTAGTTTGTTTGATTTCTCACAATAATAAGAAGATATTAATAATTTTTTTATTATAACTGTTTAAAAAAAAATTAAAATAGATTATTAAATTTATTTTTTCCGACCATTTCTTTTATTATATTAAATTCACCTTACAGAAATAGTTTAATGCATCAGAGCAAATTTAATTGATTCGATTTTTTAGTGAATATTTGATTTGGAATTTTTAATTGATCTATTGTTAATTATATAATTCCATGGCTATTTTTCCCTCTTACATATTATTTTTGGAAATATATAATTGAATTGATCTTTAAAAAAACACCCATTGTCATGATTCATTAATAGATTTGCTTCAAAATTTGGAGGGTAAAGAATTATGCCTTAATTTTGGGTGAAATATTGTTTTTCCCTTTTTCTTTTAAGTTATCACAATAATACGAACATACATAAATTTTTTATAATAATTTTATAAATTCTAGAAATGGATAATTCTAGAGTAATTAATTTATTTTTTCCCCAACCTTTTTCCTTTTATACGTATTATCGTCTTTGTTTATTCAGTGCTAACTCATTAATTTGTTTCCCTCACATTGAAGATAAATTTGAATAAATTCCAAATAAATTAAATATTTCAGAATCAACAAATGGAATATAGATTTATATTTTTTCCATATAGTAGCATTGGTCACTTTTTAATATATTATTTTTTTCACTATATTTTATGTATTTCTTCTGAATCAATAATATTACATCTTTAAATTTATATCACAAGTAATGAGACGATTTCTTTTAGAGTATATATAATTCAAACTTTTACTACAAATAACATATCACAATTTAGTAATAAAATGACAAATCTCGGCATTTTAGGAAGTTATTATATAATTTGTTTTTTATTTCAATATGAATGTTCCAACATCCTAATCAATTAATGCACTAGACATACAATTGAAGACCGATATGCTATGCAAAAGCTCTTGTCGCCAAGGGACCCCTATTTTTATATACGAGTATATTAACAAGTTGACGAATTTTGAAATTATAGTGATGTAGTATTATATAATTGAATTTTTAATATATCAATTTTTGTATAATTTTTCAATTTATACACTAGATATACACTTGAGGGCCAAGTACCATGGATTCATTTGCCGTATATTAGTTAATATAGTCATAAGTCGACAAACCTCGAAAATATGGTGATGTATTATATAATTCGATTTTAATATTAATTTTTCTATAATTTTATCAATTTATGCACTAAATAAACACTTGACGGTTGAGTTCCACGAGCTCCCATCACTAGATGACCTCTATTATACTATTATTAAACACACTAAAACTATAAGATAATATAATATGATATAATACAAAATATATGCTTGATGCCGTCATGTTTTATAAATTTTGTGGATAGTTATCAATCAATTAGATTTATCTTTCCTTTTTAATTTTTTTTAAAAATTATCATTTCGCCACCTTTATTTCGTATTGTCATTTTAGTTTTATTTCTTCTAAATCTTAATTTTTTTTACTCACAATAAGGTGAAACTTGAATAAACTCTAAATAAATTGAATTTTTAGAATAAAACTCAAAATAAAGAAATCAAATATAAATTTATATTTTTCCATATAGTGATACTTATGAACTTTTTAATATATTAAAATATTACTTTATTTACTCTTTTTTTATGTAAATTATGATTTCTTCGAATTAATAACATAATAGTTAATTCAATATAATAAACCACAATTTATATTTATAATGTTAATTCAAAATTATAATATCGATTTCCCTAAATCTTATATATTAATACACTTAACATTTTATAATTTTGCTTTGTGTTTTTTCGTATTGTTGTTTTTCCTTAAACTTGTAATAATTTAAGCGTATTGATTTATTTTTTTCCTTTTTCAAATGAATGCGCATTAATTATCATGACATGAAATTCATGATTTTTCAATTTTAAATTGGGATTTGTAGATACTATTATGCATTCATTCGTTACCCTATTCGTTCTTTGATCACCGTAAAAGGATAAATATGTAAAACAAAAATTCAATTAAAATGAATAAATTCTTTAATTTTTGGAAATTATGAAAAATAACAAAATTATCCCAATTATATAAATTTATCACTATCCAAATATAAATTAGATAAATTGATCTTTATCTCATCTTTTTATTTAAATTAGCAAAAGCGGTTTCGTTGAAATATTTGTAATTGATTGACACATCTATCTTCTAACTACTATTGTTTTCTACTTTTGAGAACAATTACTAGGTTTAGGAACTCTACGATTATTGATTTATTTATCTCGTTATAATCTACCAAAACATGTCAAATATATAAAATAACATTACATATTTTGTATATTATGTATAGGGGTGCTTAAACGGTCGGTTCGGTTATTAAGCGAACCAACAAGTCGGTTAACCGACTCCGAAGGAAGCCCATTTGAAGAACCGTAACCAACACCGACAGAACCGAATAAGGATTCAATTTCCTCTCAAAAATATTTTTCCAATTTGTGCCAAATAGAGTTTGATCCCTTAACCTATTAGTAAAATTTCAAGAGTTTATCCACTGCACCACTTGAAAATTCGATACATATACTAATTTTTTTTATAAATTTATATACAAAATGTGTTTTATTTATTTATCCAACATGTTAGGCCGAACGGGGGTGATGTTTTTATGTAATATACCTGCAGTATAGGACAAAGTTCTTCTAGTTTTTATTTTTTTTATTTTACATATTCATTGTCTTGTCTAAGAAAAATTATAAAGACTCCATTTAAAAAATTAATCGATGAAAAGATTCCCAATGGGCATAAAACTAAGAAAAAAAACAAAAAGAAAAAATGAACGGAAAAAAGGAAGAAAAAAAATGAGGCAGAATGATTTATCTACAGCAACAAACATATACACATACACGCACACACATACATGTTATTCAACTAAACCAACTTAAATATGATTCAATTTTCCATTTCTTCGTTCAATTTGGATCATAGGTACAAATAATTTAAAGGACTGAAGGGCACGATAAAAATTGATTTTCACAATCTATGCATCAACAAATTTGTACAAAATTCCAACACAAATTTTTACATAAAATTTGGTTTCTACTCGGTTCTATCGGTTTAACCGATCGGTTACCGGTTAGAATCGATAACCGACAATTCTGAAAATGAATGACCGACACCGAACCGTAACCGAAGTTTTCGGTTTTCGGTTAACCGATAACCGATTAACCGTTTAAGCACCCCTATTTATGTATGATGAATGTCGAGAGTAAGGATTTAAGAATAAAGAGTATATAAATGTCGAAAAAAAGCTAAACAAAGAAATATAAGCAATTTGCTGCGACTTAGCGACAACTCCAATTTTATTTTATTTTTTTGAAAATACTTCAATTTATTTATTTCAAATGCTTAAATTATATCTTCTAAGGCCATCCACAACGGTTCACCACAAATCATAGCATACCTAAACTATTTATATATCACGTCAGCTTTTATATCACACCAAAATACCAACAACAATCATTCCACAAACTATATCATATTTTAACTATTCATGATCCCACAATTTATTTTTTAATTCATTTTAATTTTATTAATCTTCAATTTAAAATATGTACTTAAATTATAATTTTTTAAAAATTAAAATCAATAATTAAAATCAATAATTTACTTAACAAAAAAATTACTAATATATAAATATTCAAAGACATACCAATATTCAAAGACAAACAATTTTACTAATATACCAATATTTATAGACAAGCCACGTTACTAATAAATAATTAAAATTTTAAAAACTACATAATTAAAAAAAATTGATATAATTAAAAAATTACATAATTAAAATTTAAAAACTAACATAATTGAAATAAAAAATCTACAAATATAATTAAGATAAAAAAAAAAACTACAAAATCGAAATAAATTTTGATTTAAATCGATATTCATTTAATGATGTTATTTCTGTGTTAGAAATATATAATTATCAATAGTAAAATATTATTTAAAAAAATTATTAAATTCTTGATTGAGCCCGACTAGTCCGAAATCCGATTATATAGGGTTATGGTTGAAAATTTATATCCCGAATAACCCGTGAAAGAATAGTCCGATAATCCAATAGAGTTGACCTAAAACGAGCGGGTTGACCCGACCCCCATAAGGGCACGCCGCAAACGGGGCCCGCTTTCGGGTACCCCAAACACCAAGGTCGTGGGCGCTCTAATAGCTACTCTCATGTGTAGTCCCTTTTACTTTCTCCTATAAAAGGAAACTGAATCACGCAGCTTGAAACATAGCTCGGTTTCGATTTCGATTTCGGCTGCGCCAAGCCGTTCTCGTTGTTTCAGCTTAACTCTATTGGGTATTGACCACAAGTTAGGAGTCCATGAAATTTAATTCTAAAAAAAAGGAATCCAGAAATTTCCGAAATTTTGAATAGGAATATAGAATCTAGTTGTTGATAAATATATTTTCTTTTGTTGGAATATTTCAAGCATTTGTTTCTTTTCCTCAGCTTTATGGTTAGGGATTATCATTGTATTCTTTTCCAAGTAATTATTTAAAGGCTATTTTCGCAAAAAGACACACAGCCCCAAAAGTAAGAATAAAGTCTATCCTTGGTTTTATTTTACGCACCACTGTCATTTTAAAATAAAATTAAGCACTGCACATATTGTTCCTCAGAGAAAGATTCTTTTCCACATAATATTTTTTATAAAACATTATATATGTATTTATAAGACAAATAAATCTATTGAAATCTGATGTACTAATGTTTAAGATTAGTTACTTCGCGAATTCTAAGTTAGTGTTGCTGCTGCGATTTTATCTGTTACCACGATTTACATTGAATAATGAATTTGATATACATTATAGAGCAAAACATCAAAATAGCAAATTTCTACATTTAATATCAAGATTAGGGAAGCCTGATTCCCAATGCGTTGATATAATCCTATTAGTTGGTATACAGTATTTTGGCATAAATTCTCCATATAAAGTTACTTTAATAACAGCTTACTTTTAAATAGATTATTATGCTCACAAGGGGAATAAAAATTCACATCAATTTTAACAAAAGAAAACCACTTTTACTTTAATGAGAAAGTATTTGGAACAACACAGCGCGCGCCTCTTTTAGTACCAAAGATAAAATAATAATCTAAGTGCGAGCATTAAAATTTAATGAACTATTATAAACAAAAAAGAAAAAGAAAAAGAAAAAGAAAAAGAAAAAGAAAAAGAAAAAGAAAGTAACATATGTCTGTATGATTGATATATTATTCAAACAAATTAATATTTACACAATAGTATTATGTGTACAAAATTGGCCATCTTTGCCTATATAATGAGGACCCAATTCACGAAATTAAATAGCTAGATTATATATTTTTACAAACTTTCATATTTGGAGAAGATTATAGACAAGCAATCAAAGTAAAGAAGAGCAAGGAAGATCGAAGATCTAGCAAGATTCTGCCTCTATACGGATTTTGTGTAGCTAATTTAGATTGCTCATGCTTTGCTTTGTTTTGAGTTGTTTTGTTTATTTAGTTATGAGTAGCTAGTTCTTTTGTTCAAGGGTTAGAAAGTGGTCAACTTTGACATTTATTTAATTTTCAATTCAATGTTTAAGACCTTGTTTTGTTTTGATTATTCTTGTTCTCTAAGCTTTTATTTGACTGGTCATTAAGTAGATGATTTTATATGTGTTGATGCGAGATTTGAAAGATGAGTTTCAATGTATGATAAAAGCATAATTGACTTCTTAATTCAATAAAATCGAGATATTTGAGGTTAAGTATGAGGGCTTGAGATTTTAGAAAATATTAGGAATTGCAATTTAGTAATTAGACGGGGACGTTGATTCTAAGTTGTAATCTACGGTAATATTTCGAGAGATAGTTTAAACTATTTGAGTGGCCGTTCTAACAAAACTTGGGTTGCTAATTGAATGTTGAATTGGATAGTTGAATAAGTTGATAAGCTGATGAAATCGAATCCCTGGAATTCTTTTGTTTATTAATTCATCTATCTAGTTTAGTTTTCTTTATCTGCTTTTATTATTTGTTTCAAAATTCATTGTCTTACCTATTCATTTAATTTAGAAAGTATGAATTGATTAATATCATAATACCTAGAGTTTGGTTCTTAGTCATTGTGGATACGATACTTGAATCGTTCACTTGCAATATTATTTTAGTCAAAATAAATAGTTGATCAGTTTACAATTTAAAACATGGACTTCATTTGGATATAATATTATCAACAGAAATAAAATACAACTTGTGAGAAAAGTACTTTCTACTTACTAATTACAAAAATAAATTTTCACATATATATGAAACCATTTTAAGCGCATATTTTAATATACAAACCAATAGTAAATAAGAATTTACAGAATATCACAGCTGTAATTAGTAATTAAAAGTGAGCACAAGCGGAGCCGCTAAAGGTTTTTAGGCGGCTGCGTAGGTGGCAAGTGGGGAGGTGCAATAATATCCTATGCTACTGTTGGCGGGGGGCTTTGGAATCGTGTCCATGTGCATAATGCGCTTCTTTAGTGGTCACGATTGCACCTGTCTACTGTTCGCACTTAGCGTATCTGGGTCCAACTCAGGAAATATGTGACTCGCTCAATTTATTGTCTTATTTTTAGTTTTTCCTTATATTTTCTAATATATGTGCTATTTTCTCAAAATTTGACAGAAAAATTATGGCTTTTTTCATATTTATGAAAAAATAGCATGAAAAATTATGGCTTTCTTGTAATCTGTTAGTTACATATCATGAAAACCAATAAAATGCAAAGGAAAAATTCCTCATTTTCTAATTAATTGTAATTTGGCAGCCGGTGTCACTTTAAAAAAAAGTAAAGAGGGAGTATAGTATTATCTGTTATTTTTAAGAAGAGTGGAAATACTTTAGTCTTTTGATTATGTAAATTATATGAGGGAAACGCTCTACAAATTTCTGTTTGGTGTAAAAAAATATTTAGTAAAAGAACTTGAATTTTAAAGTTTTTTAGTCACGAGTTCATACATTTTACCAATATGCTGTGACGATTTATTATTTAGATAATAGTTTTGTTTAATAACCAGATGTCCAAGTTTCATGTGATTATACGGGTGGTGACGGTGTCTTTAGAATGCTACATTCGATCTACGGTAGGTTATTACAATTTATTTGTAGTTTTGCGTGCGTATTGTATTGTATATTCTCTTCGTCCCTAAAATAGTCTTAATGAAATGTAACACAAATTTTAATAAAAATAATTACGTATAGCGTGAGTGAAGAAAGCGTCACATTTTAAAAATACTGTTAATAATGTTTAATAAAATTATTATGAGTAGAGAAATGGATAGACTATATGGTTGAAAGTGTAAATAAATGATAAATTTAACTAAAATACTGTTGAAAAGAGATTAATTTTTGCATAGTACTAAAATAGCAAGAGAAACTACTTTTGGAGAGGAACGGAGTATAAATTATGGTAAATATTATAGCTGGTTATGATTTGGAAAATCCCAATGCATTATTCAAAAGGAGATTGCGTTAAACCACCACATTGTATGTCGCCTTTCAAGATCTACTTTTTCATAAAAAATTATGCTCTCCAATTTATTAATTGGTTGATATCGAATATGTGAATATATATATATATATATATATATATAGTATTCGATATATTATATATTTTTTTTAGATTTTTATAATATTTTTATATTGTCTTTGGTATACTAAAGTTATCGATTTTATTGAGGTGACTTAGTTGAAGAAGCAATTCATATCTAATTAAAGGGTTATAAATTGGATTGGTTACTAACCCCCAAAAGGAATTTCCAATTCACATAATTAAAATTAGCTCTTCGTGTTAATCAAATTATACTGGTAATCCAAATAGCTATATAATTCCCACGGAGAAAAAAATGTGACAAAACATAAATAAAGCACACATGTCAATTTCCATCCGAAAAAGAAAAGAAAAATAGAAGTACAATTGTCAACTATGTAAGAGACAGACACGACTATGCAATGTTGCTATCATTATTCGTATCACAATTCCTATAAATTAAAACACTGATGCATTATTTGTGCCCTTTGACTTCCATTTATAGCTAAGATGAGAAGGAATTAAATTGCTGCTGATCTTCTCATTATAAAGGACGGGAATAATATGTCATGTAGTTATTTACGGGTGCCTGCCGAATCTTTTATTACGCATTTAATTTGTGAGTATGTACATATAAATATTTAATAAAAACTAAGAACTAAAACATTGTACAAGACAAAAGATTTGGTGAAACATAATAGGTATGCTAACAAATAATATATGCTAAAAGAACACATATATATATATATATATTACATACTATAGATTATATTAGGACATCCACAACACGCAAGTTGTGGCCCGTCCCAAAGGGACGAGATGCCCGCGTGACGCGTTGCAGGTGCCCTCGCGAGACGAGGTGCCAGAGACAGAGGGAAAGGGGGAGGGCCGGTTAGCCACGCCCCCGGGACCAATCAATGGAGCGCGTTGCACCCACTCGTTGGGCGTGCTAGTGGACATGAACGTGACACTATTTATTTATTTTTTTAAATTCAAAAATTCGTTTTTTCCCGACTGATAGCGGATTATTTATCTGACGAGCCACGATGGGGGGAAGATGTTTTCCGCTATCGGTTTCGTATGCGCATGGATATAATTCCGCGGATAGCAAATACATTGGCTGAGCCACGAAGAATACTTCCAACAGCGACCGAACGCCCTCGGACGACAAGGCCATTCAACATTTCAAAAGCGTACGTCGACAATTCGGCAATTGGCAACCGGTGGATACACCGATATGTTCCCTGAGTACTTGCACGTCGCCAAGACCACGGGGTGTGAATGCTTGAAAGGATTATGTAAGGGCATACACGGCGCTTTTGGAGCAGAATATCTGAGGGCGTCCACAACTTTCGACTGCCAGCAGTTGCTCCGTCTGCCTGAAATATACCACGACTTCCCCAGCATGCTTGGCAGCATCGACTGCGTGCACTGGTAGTGGAAAAACTGCGCAACAACATGGAGGTACGAATACACTAGAGGCCACAAAGTCTAACATCCGACGATTGTGCTAGAAGCAGTCGTCGACCACCAGCTCTGGATTTGCATGTATTTTTTAGTGTCACCGGGTCTAACAACGACGTCAGCGTGCTCAACCACTAGAACGTCTTGAACGACATCTTGCACGGAGGGCACCGAATATACAATTTACGGTTAATGGACATAGGTGTAACATGAGCTACTATCTCGTCGATGTCATATATCTAAGGTGGCCGACGTTCGTGAAGTTCTTCTTGTGTCTAACCGAGCCCAACAAGCTCGTTTCGCACAGAAGCAGGAGTCGGCGCGTAAAGACATCAGCGCGTAAAGACATCAAGCGAACATTTAACATTATACAATCATGGTTCGTGATGGTCAAGGGCCCATGGCGTATGTGGCACCGGGATGTGCTTGCCGATGTCATGTATGCGTGAATTATATTGCACAACATGATTATTGAGGACGAATGAGCGAACACCTCGAATTGGGTAGATGAGGATATGGCCGGCTCCTCAAGCTCCTCAAACATAACTGACTCCCCAAATCAAGGTGCGCCGCAATCATTCCTAGCATACCAAAGGCGTGAGTTGTCGCGTGATGTCGTTAACCACGACAGACTCCAATCAAATATTTGGAGGGTTATGATTGGATCTTGTGCCCTCCAGAAAAAAATGTGATTTAATTTTGAAATAATATGAATCATAATAGATTTTACCATCTCCACAAACATCGGAATGGACACCTGCATTGAATTATTTAAAATTATTTTATTATGATATTAGGTGTGGTAATTATGAGTTTCATTGTTATTATGAGTATGTAAGCCTTTTTTATTACTGTATTAGACGTATAAAATTACTAAATTTATTGTGTAATTTATAATATTGAAAAAAAAAATCGCCACCTCCTAGTTTCGAATCTTGATAAATTTCATTTTTAGAATTATATAATAGACTCAATAATTTTATACATTCGATGTAGTATTATAAAAAAAAACTTACGGACTCACGATAAGAGAGAACTCATTTGATCCCTTCCTCTTCTTATGATATATACTCATTAAAAGACCTTTTCGCATGGATTATTACTCATTAAACAACCTTTTTGCAGGGATTATTTTTTAAGAAAAAAGAAGGAAAACAGTTCTGCATTGTATTTCTGAAATTAAACTATGATCTGTAATATGCATCATAAACAATTACTATATATTGGCTTAATATTAATATACTTTGAAACCTTGCATAATATCTTTATGAAAAAAGACAAGTAATTAATTTGGATCTTATGGAAGGTATTCCCACCATGATTCACATGACAGGTTTTAATTGATTGCACATGTATTTCAGTATTTATATAATTACCCTTAATCATAATTATGCCACTATACTTTTTTAGCAAAATTATTGCCCTTCCAGTGTGCATTGTTCGAATTTCGAAGTTCCCAAAAACTGAAACAATTTTATTTTTATTTCATGTTTTTTACATAATGGTTAAATTTTGTCAATTTCCAAATAACAATATATATGCTTTAAAAAAGGATAGCATTTTTTGTTCAAATGACGCTTTAGTCGTGGGAATCCGACAATTGAGGCATATGATGAGGTAATAACTTTTTGGACAGTTAGTAAATTCATATATTGATTAGCTAGTATTGATTGCTAATTCTGAGGGTAGATTCGGTAATACGTTTATTAAAAATTTAACAAATGTTATTTTTACGAATATACTAGTTAGATATAAAAGTCAATCTAATTCACGTTGCACTATTTATGATACTATTGTATAAATTAACATATTATTTTCAATATTATAGAAGAAGTTAATTTATATAAATACTAAAAGATTCTCTAGTAAAGGAGAGGGGTGAATCTGTAAAGTAAAGAAGCCAAACATTTTTAATGGGCCATTCTCAAAGACAAAGTGAACGTATTAAATTATTTATGATGGTTAATTTGAGTCTAATTAGATACAGTTTATAGTATTTACCTTGTGTAAACTGCAATTGTTAATTAATATTGCCACCTCACATCATCCGATGGTCCCCACGGGTACGGACATTTCCACCGCGCATATAAACCTCCCACGCCCCAAACCCTCGCTTTCATCACCACATTTTCCTCTCAACTCTTTTTTTTTTTGGGATAATTGCTATTTAAATCATAACTTTTCGTTGACTTATGGTCAATCCCATAACTTTTGAAACTAGAACATAAAATCATAACTTTTGATATTTTCTCAATTATCCCACTGATCAAAATTTCAGTAAAATTGGGATTGACAAGAAGTCAACGAAAAGTTATGATTTAAATGACAATTATCCCTATATTAAAACTATTGTTTTCAGTAGTTGGAAAATTTTGGAAGGGCATTAAATAGTTACACTATTAAGCACATTGTTGTACATCCTTCACCCTTCTACATTTCTACATTAAAGAAAAACTCAAAACCTATTAAACATAGAGGAAAATGAAAAGGACCACATATGAGAACAAGCACTAGCACATAAACACTATGTTACGATTCATGACACGATACACCAACAATGAAGCAAAACAATGATATATTACCTTGAAGACTACTCTTAACTATCCATGTTTATCTTGTGTGCAATCATGGAACTTGCAATAATGTGAACATATATTGAATTTTATTAGACGAGTTAAATAAATTAATAATGCTAAGACATCGATGAACAATAACATACACTCATTGCCTTGGAATCAAAACAAGAGAACAAGAACTAATCAAACTCATCTCCTCTGTTAATTAACCCTAAAAGCGGCATAAAAGACCGGCAACAAGGCAGTTTCTATATCAGATTAAGATTCATATACTTCTTAACAAACTCAAAACGAATCTCACATCCCTAAAACAAAAATACAGATCCCTGACTTCAAATACTTAACAAGACAAGTTCTACATAACACTACACAATATCTGGAATATACAATCAGAATAGCACAACTAGATGCTGATTTAAACTGAAAATATCAAATTATAGCAGCAATACAAGATCCAGTGCTGTTACAAATAAAATGCATCACGACGAATCAATATTTTACCATAAATAGATCCACTAAAGTAACACATAACATGTCAAAACAACAAAGCTAGATGTTAATTTAAAATTTTCAAAGTAATCAACATAATCCATACCGAAAACAGTGTTGGTAAGGTTCATGGCGACCTGATTCTTAGCTGCATCACTGATGTGGATAGTATGGATGAGTTCGTGTTGTCGTTGAAAACACGCCAGGTCCGTCAAAGAATTTGTGTAGTTCCCCACTATTCTATGAATAATAAACTAGTATCGGCAAGTAGGGGTTGTCGATCCCACGAGAACTAGTTGCTTCCCCAGCTTGAAGGTGTGTTTTGATAGGTTGGCTATGCCGGCACGCATTTATGTTGTGGGAAACTATCTACTTAATAACGGAAGATTATCTACTCACTTAACACAAATAAGTTAACTAAATACGTTCAAGAATTTAAACATACTTAAGGAGGAACTAATTTTCTGAAAAGTTAAATAAATCTGAAAAGTATAACTGCTCAGGTGCACTGGTGGTACTTTGCAAGATAGTACTACTCACTAAGGCTGTGTTTGCTTAATGAGTTAAGGGCCAAGTTAGGATAAACTGTCATGGCCCAACAGTATTAAAAGGCTGTTTGGTAGCCATGATGATATTTATCTCGGCCCGTCGGGCCAAGATAAATAAACTGCGGCCCGCTTAATAAAGAAGCAATACGACGTCGTTTTTATCATTTGGGCCAGATACACTATCGCACCTAAAGGGTGCGATAATTCACTGTTGCGCTGCGATTTCTCACGCTGCCCTCTCTCTCTCTACTCTCTCACCTCGACATGCAACTCTCTGTCCCTCTGCTCTCAGCCACTCTCTCTCTCGTCGTCTCTCACTCTGCTTTTCTCTCTGCTCTCTGCGCTCTCTGTCTGCCGTCGACGACTTCTAGAACGGCAGCCGGCGGTAGTCAATGTGGCCGGTGGTAGTGGGTGCCTACACCCACGGCCGCCTACACCCACGGCCGCTGTCTCGCTTGGTTTTAGGAGTGATGATGCTGGCCTGTGGCGGATTTGAGGCGTGCCGACGGCAGTGATTTTACCCAGATCTGAGCCTATTTGTTCCGATTTCTTGACTCGATTTCTTCTCGGATTCTTCGATTGGCTGTAATTAGGGTTGCCGGAAATCTCTTCTCTGTTGGGGGTCTCTGGAAATTTTCTTCGATTTGTATGCTGTGATGATCGGAAACAACCAGATCTGAGCCTGTGTGTTGTTATGAATATGTGTTTTAATTTCGAATTTTGGGTTGATTGAACTGGGTT
>JAYDZE010046974.1:0-26404 GCA_034509125.1 Monilaria moniliformis | reverse complement strand
GCTGCAGCTAAAGTGATAGCTTCATCTGGAAGCTGATTCATTGCTGATGAAAGACCAGCAGGAAGAGTCAGCCTTGTAATTCCCAAGCGTTTGAGCCTGTACAGACCTGCTTGCATGCTCTCGTATGCACAGACCTAAGGCAAAATTGCAAATTAGTATAAATTTCTTTCAGCATGATAAACCGTGGACATAAATATTAGCCATTCTTATTGTTAAGCATATAATTAGGAAAGCATTTTTATGAACAGAACATTTATGGTCATTCATGCACTAGAACTGAATAATGAATCAGTTAAAATTGTGTTCTTTAAGAAAAAGTCTTCGTTACCTCCCAACTAATAATCTTAATTAACTTCTAAGACTAACAAACGTGGAGAGAGATTTTCTTGAGTATCTTCTTATGAATTATTTAAGACTACTGGCTTCAATCCAACTGATGTGGAGAAATTTGACGGTAATATTGGTGGTTTTTATTCACATGTTGAATTTGATTCCGATGTTGCCTATATATCTAGAAGTAAAGGTGATGTCTATTGTATATAGAGTGACAAGTAGGAAAATGTATCCAATTACAATAAATGCAAAACCAAATAGGTCTTCATGGATAATGACTACGAATCATTGGCCGATGGTTGTTATTATAAATTGTAATCTGAATAATTAATGCCAACAGTACATTTTGAGGAAAGAACAGTTATACATTCTGGGCACAATGCAAGTGTTAGCATCCATGACCCTAGCTTTACTCAGGCATGCAGTTTAATTGCACCTAGTGGATAGGAGGCCTTTGTACATTGTTAAATTAATGGTAGAAACATGGTGTTGGGGAAAACTTTCTCTATATTCATCTATTGATCAAAGAACTAATATATACATAAGAGTCATAACTGAACTAGGAAAGCACTAACTTGCTCTCTAATTTACACCATATATACAAATCTAATTCTAACAACCTTAAATGCGCCCAGAGCCTTCGACAACTATGGGTATAAGCTAGGGCAGTGGAATCATTTACAAAAGACGTAACAGATGTATCAAACAACTTTCGCCATACTTTGTCTATTTGGCTCATAAAAGTGGCTAACCACACATACAATCAAGCAATCAAATCTCAACACCATTGTGTTACTAGTCAACTTTAACAGGAATTTGTGATAACAATAAACGCATACCAATTAGAAACATTTTGTATTATCAAGTCATTTACTGGGACTTCTATTACCAAAAGAACACATTACAAATTCCAAAAGAAGAAGACATATAAAATAACAATGTATTTTATTTAGTCTATTCTTATCAGAATTTGATGCTCACGCAAAAATGGTGGGCTAGTTCTAAAACAACTATAGCAATTTGAACCCAAATAAGTTGTGGCAAATTTCTGTGCTTGGAAAAACCTCACATATAATCCCCTCACGCAGCATATATCCTTTAATGAAGTAAAAAGGATAAAGATTCAGCACCACTCACATTTTCAGGAGTGACCATCCTCCTCAGTTCTTCCTCTGAAGGAATGCGAAAAGAGCGCTTCATAACCCAAAGATACTGCCCATGTGGACCTTTCTAATAGCCCACACAAAAAAGGACAAGGTTCACTCACCATATTTAGAAGAATAAGCAAGGTAAGTAAATGAATGCCATCAAGAGGGATCAGGGCCAAGGCAAGGATAACAAAAGCAATTAACCTGTAAATCAGCACAATTTTTCAGCCTCTTCCGGAGAAATGCTTCAGACAAGTTACGAAACTGTGATACCAGCTCGTCTGCACGTATCGAAGGACGCAACCCACGTTTTTCACAAGCACGGAATTCCCGGTACATGTACACCAAAACTCTGTTCATGATATAGAACTGGACACCTTTGGACCCAGGAGACATAACCTCCATGTGAGGCTCCTATTGAACAAATCCAAGAGTTAGAAAACATACATTATCAAGCATCTGAAGACTCCAGTATCCCTAGCAGTTGAAAATCATGGGCTACTTCCCCCTATTCTGAGTATTCTCAGAGAGGAAAAAAAGACAAAAAAAAAATTTGAAGAAGAAGAAGAAGAAGACTAAACACAAAGCAACTTCGATAGAAAGGCAGAAAATGATAGGGTAGATAGTATCTCACACACAGACCAAACAAGACCATCGAGAAATTAGAAAACCAAATAACAAGAATATTAGCATAACCTGTTGTCCAACAACATCAATCCTGTCAATGCGTCTGATGGACAGTTTACCCTTTGAAGACCTCACCAATAAGTAATCAGTTAATGGCACTTTATGCTGAAATATGGGTGCTCTATACATGTTAGATTCAAGGCATGACTGGCTTGCACCAGGTTTTATATCTCCAAGAAATGGGGATTTATCAGCAGGATCAAGAATGACAACACTCCCCAAACCATTATCACCATTCCGGAGCAAGTTTCCCATTTGATCACCAGGTGCCGATTTTTGATAATATGTACAGAGTCTTGCACCCATCCCAGGATTACCTAGAAGCAAAGGCCTTTCCTCACAGTACCTGAAATATAAAATTTGTTAAGAAAGCTATAAGCAGGCAAGCACAACTTATTTCATTCATACAATTAAACTGAATACTCTATAGAGAAGATGGCCCAAACAGAATATCATTCAATTAAACTTTAGCATGTGAGCTGAAAAGTTAATGAAGGTATGTATCATCCATTAGACAAAAGCCAATCAGCAGAAAGGCTGAAAGACCAAAGTCAAAGCAACACTATGCTCTATAACCATCTTATCTATGTTTGATTTCTATAGAATAGTACATAGATACAACTTCTTCTGGTAATACGTTTAAAGTGCAATGATGCAATTACAATGCAGCTTTGTCAGGAAAATATTGCAAGTTTTAAATATTTATTTAGGATAAATCCCTCTGGTATTCTTATTATAACTTAAGCTAGTGAACAGTTCACCTCACATGACTAAAATCAACCTTAACAAAACTCATTTTAGAAATAATGTGACTCAAATATGGTTTTTAAACAAGACATTCACCACATAAATAACTTGATAATGCAGCATAGGGGAAGGTTCATTGATGCTGTATCAGTTTAGCTATGAGGGATCACTGACACATGATGAAAAAGGCCACATGATTGAAAATTTCATTTGTTTGTATTTCATCCCACAATTAAAATTTCGAGTTCTCAACTTCTTATAAACACAATCCAGAAGCAAGGCCATGAGAATATTTGAACTTCACTCTATGGAAAAAGATACAAAATTGAAACTATAACTACTTGAAACAAACAGAACAATATATTGAAGAAAACATCAAAACTGGATGAAACTAATAATAACATGGTCAGTATGAGATTCTTTACCTACAAAACAAAACTACAGGCAATACCAAAATAACTTAAAAACTTACTCCATTAAGAAAACATGCCCATCTTTTACTGAAAGGTCAGATTTCTTCTTAAAAGCTCCAGGAGGACGCAATGACTTGTTTTCACCAGGAAGCTTTTGTGCCCGGGGCAACAGATGTATTTTTGTCCGAACAAGGTGCAAGACTGAGTTTGAGTGAACATTCTGTTCAGCTAGAGATTTGTTGTCATCAAGCTCCCTCCCAGAATAGAATATCTTCACAGGCTCAGATAGTCTAAAATCTACAAGAAAATGTATAGTTTCTTTCTGTTAACTGATATTAATTAATACCCGTGTCTAACAATATTATAAAAATGTTCAGAAGATTTACACCACTCAAAGAAATAGACTACCTAACTTTTTCGAAGCTTTAGCTTTCACAGAGGCGATGGTTTCCTCTGCATCCACGTGAAGTTTACTTCCCTTGCCACCCAAACTCTTCAAAATGATTTTCATTGGTCCCTGTGTGGCTAGCCTCCCTTGTTCCTTAAATGGCACCTCAATATCATGAGGATACCATAAAGCTTTTGGACGATGAAAATTAGCAATATCTTTGCTGCAAAATAACAATTACTTCACAACTAGGATAGAATAGATGTAAAGAAAATGGGAATTTGTCTTAAAAATAATGTGAAGAATGTTTACGCATAATAAACAGAAATACTTATAATTATCTAAGATCAATTCACGAAAAGCACTTTTTGTCAAAACGGCATAAAGTACGAATCTAAAGTTCCAATAATCACTTCAGGCTCATGAACAATAAAAGCACCACTGATCAACTAAATTTGGACGTGTATGAGAAAAACATAGCAATTAAACATGAATGATCAGTTTTTGCATAAGCTTGTGCAGGAAAAGATTTAAAGAATGCAATCCTCAAAATAAACTGTAGCCACATGGCTTTCCACAAGGCAAAATGATCAATTGATTGCTAAATAATACAGCTGGAACTCTATATCAAGGTTAAATTCCAGATACTTGGAGATGAAGCATAAGCTACAGCATTAAATTTTGGAGTCTTCAAATTCCATTTTAAACATGTACCAGATGAAAACGATCAAATTTCATCTTAAACATGATCTACAGAACTGCATCCATAGAATCAATTCCATCACAATACAAAAGGTTAAAATTCATAACAAAATTATGGAAAAAGATATGTGTAATCACAAGAATCCCTGAATCAACAAAATAATCTAAAGATCTCATCTATTACACAATAAGTGATTTCCCTTTTCCAGTATATTTCCAGTACATATGAAAAGATGGACCTAGGAATCAAGCAAAACAAATCCCTTTTCTCAGTATGCGTCAGAATAAGGTAAGTACATTGGTTAGCCATTTCAAACTTCATTTTCCACAAATCACAAGCATCCTCATTAATCAGTTTTCAAGTTTATAGTTTTACTGGCACATAACATTAAATCATGGAAGAAATCCACAGACCCTATCCTGTATCTTGATGCACAGAAAGCTACCTATAACCATCTGACCTTTGTGCACAGTCATCACTACCAAAATCAACCAAATTTATTTGATAATGCGGCTGGCAGCCCTGCTACTGTGGCCCTATTATTGCTGTACTTAGATGCTCTCAGAATAGACAACAAATTTGGCTCAACAATTTTCAACCGTAAATAAGCAACGCTAGAAAACATAAGTCTAGATTCAACGCCAAATCCTTTTTACTTAGTAATGACAGACTTCTATTGACATCCAGGGTCATGTTATTTCACCATTCCTTCATTCATCCTATTTTTTTAACATATTATACATTTTAATTGAACTCAAAAACCCATTTCTCCACTGTGCTTGTGTCGAATATATGTTGTGCCATGCCTCATCATGTCATTTGTCTCTGTAATTTGAGGATTCCAATGAAATGTGTTTAGGCTATGCTATTATGTTGTGCCAAGGATTGCCACCCCCACCATTGAACCTTGACAAGGTTCTCATTGTTTTTTTTTATCATGACTTCAAAAGGCATAATGACATTGTTGCTGGCATGGCAGTGAGTATGTACTTAACAGAAAGGCCTTGAGAAAAGAGAAGACAAGAGCCACAAACTAAACCTGTTTTCTTGTTGTAGCTTGGCTAATTGCTAAAACAACAAAACTATATGACATTACCTCAACAGAACACATGAAATCAATACAATCAGACACCCAGCGTGTAGAGGAGGATAACCACAAGTCACACTTACATTAATCCTCATATACACATCACGCATGCGAAAAAGGCATCTCAGTCCTATGCATCACCTATATATATCCACATTTTAGTACTGACATAATGTAGTTTATAAACTAGATTGAGATACTCCTACTCCTAGGGGGTCTTCTTTTGATTTGATCAGCAGCAGCTACTAGTAATGCATATGGATGAAAATGCAAAGAAATAGAATTGAAACAGATTTCATACTTGCTCAGCTTTGCTTTCATGGTTTGCAGCTTAAGTGCTGGCACTGAGTGCAAAACCTTAAGTCCGTGAACAGGGCGCTTTTTAGAATGAGTTCTCAGCTGCTGAGAGGATTTCCTGTTTGAATAGAATTTATCATTAGAGATATTAAACCGCCCTGCTGATAGAATTCCATGATTATGCAGGTCAAGTACATCCCCACTGCTGGAATGCAGAGAACGGGCTACAATCATAGCCCCTGCATGAAGCCGCAGATGTTCAGTATCCTTTGTATCTGAAAGTTCAAAAAGCATCTGGTCATCCTGGAGGTCAAGAATTAACTTTGGCTTTGCAATAGATTGATGTGGATCCCAGATAACATTATCCAACCACGATCCTTCAACTACATCTGTATTCTGCAAGGTGAGCTCATTGAAACGTCTTATAGTATCACTACAAAGCCTTGCTTCAGGGGCAACATCTTTCAGTGCTCCATAATTAGTACTATGGTAATCTAATTGGGACTCCAATCGTAGAAGCTGGGGGTGGTATCTACTTTGCGAGATGATAAGGTCTGTAGAGCGGGATCCATCAGAGTCAAAAGGCTCCACCAAAATGGAATATTTAGTTTCAAACAAGTTATGATGCTTGTCATGGGGCTCAGTCTGGATTTCCGACTCGACATTTCCTGGTTCAGCTTTCAAATCCCTCTCCTTGTCACCAAGTGTGTCAGAATCAGGTCCAGACAGCTCACAGCTCTCTACCAAGGTGTCAGTAGATGATGGAGAGTTATTCCAAACAATTCTATCTTCCCAATCTTCCTGGTCAAGAGGATAGAATTTGGAAGAAAAGATAGTGTTCCATTCTGGAAAATTGGACAGCAACACTTCATCTTTCATTAGTTCGGCATTAACAAAGGAATCTTTCGTATCCCTCGTAAGTCCAACAGACATCCTTCCTGATCCCCCAACAGTTTCAGGTATCAATGTATCACCTTTTTCACCCATGAAAACATCACTTTTTGCACCATATCGTCTCATCCAGGAAATATCTTGGCAAGGTGCCTTCATAAATTTCTCTTCGTCTTCCTCGACATTCTCAGAAGCATCTATCGACTTGTATTTCTCTATCAGAAAACAGAAGAAAATTTGCTGGCTCAGAAGCTAGTAAACTACAAGCCAGTCATAACATTAGATTGTAAGGTGCAATATCAGTAACAGGACTAAATGGAGTAAATGCGCCGAAATTTCATAAAGAGTGGAGCTAGCCCAGACTGCTTCTCAAATCAATTGAAAGAACAATCAAGCATTGTTAAGCAGAACAGATATCGTTTAACCAAACAATACCCACCTTTAGATATTGGATACCGATCTCTTTTTCCTGCAGCTTTCACAGGCTCTTTAACGCCAAAAATCTCAGAGAACCGTAAGATTGCCTTTCCATCCTCTACATAAAGAACAGGAAGCAGCGAAGACATGTCACCATCAATTGACTCATCCAGAGCATTTGAATCATCCTGCTTAAACATGACAAATTATACCAATAAAATATAAAATCATATCGTACAGGGCAAAAGAACCTGAAGAAGTATTCATAAATGGGGCACATCTAGCTTACTTCCAGGAGAAGCACTTATAAACACTCGCTATATAGATCTAACGTTGCAACCAAGTTTACAAATATTTAACATAGAGCTTACAAAGACGGGGAAGCCTAACTAAGAGGCCATGTTCTAGGTTGGTAGAATAACTTAACATCAAACATAATTAGCTTTTCACTAATCAAAAACCAAAAAAGCAATGAACTGAGGGAAGAAAAGATGCAACATGGAATGGGCATAGGTTGAGGTATATTTTTTTTAACAAACTACTAATCTTGTAGAACTGAGGTTAACACGCAAACTTTTTAATTGCAGTTGGTTAAAGTAAACACCCTGATTCTTTAAATACTTAAAAATCAACAGATAAGATATCATCATATACATGTGTTACAAATTTTAGAATCAATCATTAGCTGTTGTGCAAGAAGGTTTTATGCTAATTGCAATGTTCTAACATATATGCCATCTCACTTTTTAAGTTCTACTATTTTTTGTTGAAAGATGCAATGAGGGGTTATTGATTGTGCAGTGGTGAATGGACTATTAAATACATAGAGGTTCATAGAGGGTAATCCCCTCAACATATCCCTTAGAGAACCAGTGTTAGAAAGTCTTCAAAGAAGATAGCTGGGTTGACAAACCTTACTTGTCAAAGGGAAGCTATTGATTGTGCAGCAGGTGAATGAACCAGTGATCTAAGATATACCTTAGCGAACTGGTCTCTCGCATGTTTTCAAATAAGCTAGCTGGATTGAAAAGCTTACTTGTCAAAGTGGGGCAGGTGAAACCAACAAAATAAATCTTTAGCTCTTTACGAACTATTTATCTTTCAGTATGAGTGCCAAAGGGAATAAAGAGTTCAAATGGAAAAGAGAATGAGAGCATCTCATGAGATGTGCTTCGACAGATAAAATAATTTCCATCTTGTTTCTTGGGAAGTGGTTGCACAACCTAAAAGAATATGAGGGGCTGGGCATTCGGAATATTTATAAATGAGAGCTTCATTAGGAAAATGGCAGTTAAGATTTCAAGAAGAAAACAATTATTTGTGGTCTGGAATAATTAAAAGCAACCATGGCTTCCAGGATAAGAATTGGACACAGGTATTTCTGTAGAACTACTATTTGAAGCCCCTGGAAATGTGTATCCAGAGTTCAAAATGATTTTCATCAAGCAAATGAAAGTCCTTGAAAAAGGTGGTAGCAAAGTGAGATGAGGATGTTTGATTTTCATCAATGGATGAAGGTACTTAAAAAAAGGTGGTAATTGAGTGCGATGAGGATGTTTAAGTGGGTGACCGTTCATTATTCACATTACTCTCTCATCATATGATAGTTGATACCCTCTTCTTAGTTCTTACCATCATAAACTTATTCATTATTCACATTACTCCCTCATCATATGATAGTTGATACCCTCTTCTTACCATCATAAACGTATTGCTTGCTTTGTCTCTCTGATTAATAGCACCTCTCGCTCTTCAGTTTTTTGGGATTTACATGTAATTCATATTCTTAAGGATTTTGAATGCAAGAATTGTATTCTTTGCTAAGGAAATTGAAAAGCGTTTAACATATAGAGGATCAAGATGATGTTAGGAGTTGGGTCTTTGATATATCTGGAAAGTTCTCTTGCAAATCTTTTTTTAAATTCAATCCTTCCAATGAATTGACTATCCCCTTTCCCTTTCTTTAAAGCTTCTGGAAGATTCTCATGCCTTGAAAAGCTCAGGTCTTTCATGATTATAGTTGTTGGGTAGTTACTCACATGGGAAGTGATACAAAGACATTTCTCACACATTCTTCTTCCCCCAAACTAGCATGTCTTATACAGGAATCAATCTGAAGACGTAGACCTACATTGCCCTGAGACTATGGCATAGAATGCTGAGCACAATGACAACCAGTCATGTAGAATAAGTAGAGTGCTATGGGGGTTTATAGTTCCCGCCCTTCTTTGGCCCCTATGGCTATAAAGAAGTAGACGAATCTTTGAAGATAAAGAAGAAATCTTAGAGGTGTGGGATGGGTGAAGTTCAGAGTTGCTTAGTGGGTATCAACTCACAAAGTTTTTTCCTTTAAGATGTTGCCAGAAATTGAAGCAATTGCAAATTAAACAAAATACCAACCTCCTCAGAATCTCCCAAATCTGTACTTCTTTCAGGAGCAAGATCATCATCTGGAAGACTTTCCTCCAGAGGTATGGCTTCATGTTTATGATCCTGCTCATCTGTCGTGGAAAAAAGAATCAACTATATGTTAAAAAGACTAACATTACATATTCCATTATACAACTTGTCAAGGATGTCTAGATCAACTGCATAGTAGAACAAGCAAATAGCAAGAATTACGGTTCATATCTTTCAATATTCGTGACAAAACCCAACAAATTATTTTCAAATCTTAAATCAGAAATGTACAAGGGGACAAGGGGCCCCAGAGGAACGATATGTCATACTCCCGCATGACAATCCAGTCCCTTCCTATGTTAGGCACAAGGAAGGCTTAAAAAATTCTGTGTTGGGACCGGTGACGGAGACACACATTTCACACCACGGGGCCCAAAATTTTGCAAATAAAAATTATATATATATATATATATATATATATATTATTTAGATAACAATAATGTTTCAAAAAGTAAAAGTCAAATACAACCACATCATAACATTTCTCTTATATTTTTCATCTTATGAACTCGCTGCATAATAGTTTCATCGGTAAAATTAACGAACACATACTTTTCAAAGTAAGGAACTAAGCAATCATTCAATAGTTGGTGTCCTATTCAATTGCGTAGAGAACTCTTAGATAAAGTTAATTGCTGAAAAAAGGTCTTACTACTAAGGCTGTGGCAACTAGTAAGATCAATGGTAACAAATATATTAATGAAAAAAAAAATCATTTAAGTTCCAGCAAGAGACAAGTTTCCAGATTCTTAAATTTAGCTAACCCAGTAATAATATTTTTTAAAAATTATAATTATAATTCAAAATTACTAAGATACCCCTGGAATTTTTTAAATTATTGGGGGGCCAATGTGCCCCCCAGATCCCTTACTCCCTCCACTGTTTGGGACCCAACAAGCGACCTTAACCTAATCCTATGCCCACACCTACTTGAACAATTGCTCCCCATAAATCATCCAATCTCAAGACCTCATACATGCTGTTGTAGTATATCACCTTCCCTGTCACTTTCCCCAAGTTATCAATGTTAATAGTTCCTGTAGCTTGATTGCATCCATTTCTACAAGCACCAAGTATATATGTGCTAACCAGAGCTTTACAATGTTTATAACTAGTAACCCTCAATTATATTTTGCTCTTTCAGCCATTTTAACAGTAAAATTTGATCTTTTACATAATTTCTCACATTAGCCGGCATGCTAAAGCTTAGAAATACTTAAAATCGTGAAAAAACAAATAAAAGATGAGTCACGGAATATTCTTAACAGATTTTTATTTTATTTTTTATTTTCCATCACCAAGAAACTGAAGACGAAAATAGGTCCAATAACAGACACAAGACCGCCTGCAGCGCCTTCACATGCATGGAAATGGAAGACGGCCATTACTTTTTACCTGACTACTATACTTAATTTTAGCAGAATCACAGGTTTTATAGATAGTATTCATAACATCCTGGATGTTGTCATTCATTTAAAAGAAAACCTGACCGATTCAACCAATCTGAAAGTATGAACAAGTATCATCTCCTACTACTATCATCCATTTGGATTGACCTTTTCAGGATTAACTGTTTGAGATTTCACATTTGATTAGAAAGAGAAGAGGAATAATTATCAAATATCAGGATAAATGGACAAGACGTATTTCATTCAAGAAGAGTATGTGGCCACAGCAGACGGAGGAAGCAGGGACAAGGGTGAACCAGGGAGGCGTTTCTATTTCTATATCATATTCCATCTCCCCTCCCTTATAACAATAGTGGACAAGGATTTCATCAGTTCTTTGTCTGAGTTTTTTATTTCATTCTTATTATTAGAAATGAATTTGCAGGGCTTATCAGACACTAATGAGTGGTATCACTTTCAGATATAAACTCCTTGAGTTAACGTGTTTAAAGCAAGTTACATGCCATAAGGTTTTATAGAAAATTCTTACCACATGTACAAACTACAAACCAGAGAACACAAAAAATGAAGTCAAAACAAATGCAGCAATCAACTACTTGAAATAGAGGCGTGTTAAGTCAAGTAAAACCTGATGGAGACAACTGTTGAGTTTCAGCATGGCCTTCCTCGCCTGTATTCTGATTTTCCAAATCATCATCTTCATCATAATTTTCATCATCAAAAAGAGAATTTCTATTGTCCAAAGAAGCTACTGAGACTTCTTTGGAGAAAAAATCCTTTTTTGGCAACAAAAAGTCTTCCTCGGTAGCAGATTGGATCTCAGGTCCTTCATATTGCTCATCTATATCTTCATAATCAATAGCATTTTCTGCCTTTCTGTCATAATCTAGTTTCCATGGGAGAAAAACAGGAGGGAAAAAGATATAAATCAGGACCAAAGGAAAAAAAAAAAAATTGTAGCACATTCTGATAAGACATGCAATGCAAAGTTAAAGCCTCATTTGAACTAATGAAAATTAAGTAGAATAATGTTCATGTTAAAATGGAAAGTTATGCTAATAGAGGTTTAATAACAGTTAAGAAACAAAAAATATATGAGATTGTAATTTTATAAATATATACATGGTTTCCAAGGAAAAGTGTATAACATAGCATATTGCATTTTATTAAATACCATGAAACAGGTAACAAGGAAAGTACTAGCGTTGTAAAATTGATTAGGACAGACCAGCAAGTTTTGTCATACTTTTGTTGGCTTAACAACTGAAGTTTTCAAGATGGTTCATAATCACAACTTAAAACAGGAGTTTGGGACAGTCTGAATAAAAAGTATATGTATATATATATGTATGTATATATATATATATATATATACACACACAGATAGTTAAGCATCATTCTTTTAGTAGGACCATAGTGCACTTGGCACACCACTTCAAAGCCAGAACACTTCTTTCTCTGCTCCGATAATTCTAGAAGTAAATTGAATAGGTAGTTAAGAAAATCTTAATACTAAATTTATTTTTTTATCACATAAAAAATTGTCATCATATAATGTCACATTTAATTCAACACCATATGCAGAGTTCATCATACCATAAGTACCCAATGAATCATGACCTTGTCAACTACATGACACCTTAACTTAAGGCATAAACTTTCACCAACCTTGGGGGCAAACTATAATTTCCAACATCCGGTATATGCATGGAAAGTCGGAGACTTATATATTCACATAATGTGCCAAGAATTTAATAGCATACATCAACATCTTTTCACCAGAAGACTCTTCCAAAAGACATGCATATTACTTCTAAACATATATTCCACCAAACCCATATAAAAGAATCTACTTCAAGAACACATATATTAGTATCATTAACAAGATAATTATCAAAATGTGCCACTAAGTAGTGATATACTACAGAAAATAACTTCTAACATAATTACTTGCTACTTCAGAAGAAAACCATGAGCAACCATTGTTATCTTGAACATGAAAAGGGCACACTACACTTAGAAAGAAGAGAAAATACTAACTGAGATTTCGAAAGTTTATCAGTTTGTTTTAATTGGTATACATCATCACCTTGATCTGTAGAGTCTGATGGTGTCTGCAGTGATTTCATAGTGAGCTGGAACCCAAATAGAAAAAAATGGTTATTCAGCATTGATAAGAGTGCTATTGTGACTGTTAACAAAAATAATATCATAATTTATAAAACAACAGCCACTAAGATCTGATCTAGTATTCAGAACCGTGGTTGAGCGGTGATAAAGATTTCCATACATCTATTTCTGTTAGGGAAGAACCAAGCTTGTCAGCCAGTGCAGAAAGATGCTCCTTCGCGTCCTGAAAGAAGATCTGTAGTTTAGCATGCGCATCATCCAGAAAACGATAAGGGAAGGAGGGTTAATGGTTAAAGAGAAAAAAATTTATTAGACAGGCAACACAAGCCATCTGACTGTTCCTACAATTCAGTTTCAACTCATAAGAAACCAATTCAGGTGGTAGTTATGCCTCTTATGAAACAGCCCTTTGGTTTATAGAAATTCAAGACCAAGATACAGAGTAGTGAACATACAAGCCTTCACCATAATTTGCCTACTGAGAATTGGTTAACAAAAACCATCATCTTGTTCTACTAGTACTAACTAGGACGCTCCTATACATGTTTATATCAGATGTACAGTCTTTGTTACATACTTTTCTGATTGATAAACTATGGCAACCAAATGATCTCTCTGCTATCAGGCTACTTAAAAGTTAAAGCTTGGCTTTTAGAGATAATTACAAATGTCAAGCCAAGCTCCAGATGACACTCAAAACCTACTGACAATCAGAAAGCCAAGTCACAGTATAGGTACTTCTACACTTCAGTTCGTATTCCATAAAATCACTAACATCGCATTTAAAGGTGCATACTCTTTACATAAAGTTACTTGTTGGATAGTACATTATTTATTCAGCTTCCTCCTATTAGTGTATCAATATCAATGCTATTCCAACTACCAGATGTTATTCTGCAATTTCATTTGCTGACTGGAATTATCTAAAAAAGCAATATGCAGAAACTCAATTCAGCATTTCACTACAGTTAGATATTCAGGATTAATAATTAATTAATTAATTATATAAAAGATAATATTTTATTTAACGGATCCAAAGGCGTGATAGTACTTCGATAGTAACAATGGTGATTGGTGGATTCTATCAACACAACATCACTTTTCAAGCATTTAACACTAATTATTAAATAACAATAGCATGCTTGATTCCATTTAAAACTGGACCTAGTTTTCATACACGATAATGGGGAAATGGTCTCATTTTCCAAAAAAACTAATAAAGAACCTACGGGCACCTTTCATAATATCATGCCACCACCAACAAAGAAAGCTCCCAAACTTTCACCTTTCTTACTTTTAAACATAAAAAGCACAAATCGCAAGGGTGAAAACTAAGAAATATAAGCTTAAAAGACAACTGTTGCAGAAGAATTACACTAAGGATAAACCTTTTACTCAAATAGATCATAACTGTGAAGATCTCATTATAACAACACCTGAATATAAAAATTGCTCAATAAAAGTCCGCATATCTGTACATTTCTTATTCAAATTGGTGAATCTCCTATCAGTAGCAGATAATCCAAAATGTCTACTAAACTTAGAGAATCTGGCATTGACATATAAAAAGATCAGGCATCCCATTTACTAAATTGTCCATCAAACTTCCAGAACTAACATGATAGTTCAGAATTTTTATTTTTAAAGTGTAGAAATAAACATAACAGCTTTTCTGGTAGAAGACTGGCCACATTCTTAGCTACTAGCTGCATACTAATTCATCGACTCTCTCCATCATTATAATCAGTACCAATGTACCGTGACCAGTATAAGTGCATAGCTAAAGTTCAGTTGAGTGAATTCATTTCGTGTTAAGCACTTGACACTCGAAACAATCTACCCAGACGACTATATGCCGCATAACTTAATTTTGTCTTTTCAGTCTTGTCGTTCATTCTTGAGCTTCGGCAATAAACAAGAAATATGAGACGAAAGGAAAGCGCATCACCACCTCATCAAGATAATCAACATCAAGATCACCAGCGCCATCAACATTTCCAAACATGAACCCAAGGAGGCGGTTGCCCCCTTCAGCCTCCTCGTACTCATCGTCGTCATCTGCCAATTCAAAACGATACGAATTCAGAACGCGGCATGAACCGGAAGCTAAGCCTACCGTAGTACAACATAACCACTGGGCGTCACAAACGCCCCATCCGAGCACGCCTGAGCCGAAAGAAAACCCTAATTGTGTTGGCAAATAAGAATTCAGCACATACCGACGGCAACGCCCTCGTCTTCGGTAGCGCCGTCGCTGGGAGCGGCGCTACTTCCTTCGCCCCAAAGAGCCATAGCTTCAGTCTTCTCTCTCTGTTACAGTGTCTCCGTCGTCGTCTTCACCTTTCCTATTTCTCTTCTTTCTTCGTCCCCTGCATTCTGTATTTCTCTCTCCCTCTCTCTATTTTATACTATTTATTTAATTTAATGTTAGAAAGTGAGGTTCGGGCTATGCCCGACTTTGTCCCTCAATGGATCGGGCCTTCGTTTTTATTCAACCCGATCCGTTAATGGGCCCTTTTGATTTTTCATACAATGTTTTATAGATTAGGGGCTTAATGGACCTTTCCTTTTCTTTTCTTTTAGTTAGTTAATGGATTTAGTTGGCCACAAATCTTATTTATATAATATATAGCTAAATTTGAGGTAAGAGACATAAATACTCTTCATTTAAGTTAAATATATTTATCTCTCTATTTTTCTTGTCTCTCTCTTCAACATTATCATACTACCATCATAGCCGACGCTTTCCCGGGCATCAGCGGCGTCGTCGCCCGTCGAAATTTTGCTCTTGTCTCCCTACAGCTGTTCATTTATTTCACTTTGACGATGAGATTTCCAGTCATCTTCACAATTTATATAATCTTTCAACACTTGTATTTTCTACAGCACGACTGCACGACGAAGTACGGCATCAAGGGACGGCGACAGGGTGGCTGTGGCGGAGTGGGATTAGGGTTTCTAAGTTAAGACTTAAGAGAGAGATGAGGGTAGAGATAGAATTTTAGGTTCTGGGTTTAGGATGAAAATGCTGAAAAAATTTCAAAATGAGAGAGAAATGGTGAAAATGTAGTAAATTGACCGAAAATTCTGAAGCAATTTCAGTATTTTGATGTAGTTTTACCTTTTGGGTTTTATATTATGTTTATTAATTGTTTTTTAGAATATTTTTCTTAATTGTTTTTAATTTAAGGGTTACTTTTTTCAATCGTTTGGGGTTTATGTAAAATCCATTGAGTTTCCTCTTTTATCTTTTTGGCTTCATTCTAGTTTCTGTTACTTGGTCTTTTGGATTCTTTATTTAAAGAAACCATAGGTTTCTTTATTTTCTTGGTAGTTTTTTTTTTTTTTTCTCAACTTAAGAAGACAGTAAATTGTTTTCCTTGCATATGTAATGAAAGAATTGAACTTTTTGTTTCATATAACAATTGGTGGTTTGCGCTAATTCTGTCAATTTAGATGTTTTCTCGTAATTATTTTTATTTTTATTTTTATGCTTATTTTTATTTTTGAGTTGCAATTCACGCACATATATTAGATGACTCAAACTCACGACTTATTAATTGGAGGTGAAACATTTTACCAACTGAACTACACTTCATCGGGAAAAAAACGGTTAGTTCTTGCTGTGTGATGCAGATGAATATTCCATTCCGTGTAAGTTTTAGGTTAGGCTATTAGGCTCCCACCATTAAAACTAGAAAGTGTCCACCTTGCAGCCAAGCGCCAATTTGTCCATCCTATAATAACTGAATAACAAATATATGTGGAAAAAAAAATGCTACATATAAAGAATAATTCATGAAATAAAGGAGGCTTGCAATAACGAATAATATATTAATATTCCCATAACAAGATATCCAACATTACATAAGACATTATACATTAGGAAAACAAGTAGGGCAATTACTACATAAGACACTGGCACTTAAAACTTAAACTAACAACATTGCTTCATTATTCCAATACATCGCTAAAGATGCAGAGCATTCCTCACATGGATGGATCTGCACACAGCTCGCACACTAACACAGAAACAAACTACATAATTAAGTAACACAATATTTCTAAGGGGTAGTGATAGCTGATGGAGGTGGAATGATGGGAATATTGGGGATTATAGGACTAGAAGGGGTGGTGCCAGGGAATGCTACCGGTGGAAGGTTAGTCGGAGAAGGGAGGACTGGTGGCAGCAACGAGGGAGTCGGGATTGTCATGAAGGGAGGAATCTCAAAGCCCGGGATATTCAGGAGACGGCGATTACCAGCTGCCGATGCCTGGACTGATAGAGCGATGAGAATGATGGAGATGAGGAACTTGGTAGAAGACATGCTCACTAGCTAGTTAGTTAGAAAAACAAGGCCTAGTGTTTACTAGGTATAAATAATAGACGCTGAGTTGATTCGATTTGGTTTGGTTCGGCTTGGTTAAGTGTGACGAGAATGGTGGGAATTTATAGGGCTAAATGATGGAGTTGAGATGTATATGGTGCACTATTACAGCATTTATTTCACATGAAAGGGCTTCAACTTATTTCAGCTTTGATCTTAAAGGGCCTGCTATTTGGTTGTTGGTGACACCACAATTTCCCCAAATAAAAGGTAAATTAGCACAGGATGTGATTGGTTTGTCACATGTAGGTTAATTAGTTAGGTTGGCCAAGTTGTTGGGGAATTCTCTTTTTTTGGAAAATATTAAATAATGCCTCAATTTTTTGATGGAGTATAAAAAATGCCTCAACTTTTTAAAAGTAGCATTTTTGCACCCAACATATATAAATGATTATTATCTGAAGTTAGAGATGCATGCCTGCTCAAAGAATTGAGATGTATAGTTAGAAAACAGTTCAAGAGAAAATTATTAAAAGAGACATATATGTTCAATTTTTTAGAAATTATTAATTTTATGGGATAAATCGTTATAAGAATGTTGGATATTATGGGATAACACAGCATGATCTGCATTAATATCTCCAAGCACTGCTTATATTGAACTAACTACATTTATGTTCTGCTAATTAATTATAATCAGAGCCTATCAAAGCAAGGGCAGTGCTGTGACCGTGAGCGTAGCAGCACAAGTCATTTTGGTGAAAGTTATGTCATAAATGAGTTAGAAAAGATGATAGTTGATGCAGTACAACGTTAATCAATTCATATGTCTGAAAATCAGTAAACGTATGGCTAAGGAACAGCCAGCATTCTATATGAGGTTGTGGTGGTTGGTATTAAAAATCATCTACCCAAAGTTTAAATCTTTTCTAGATGCTGCTGTCAAATATAGTTGGGGAATGAGTTTTGAGTGGAGGAAGGGTTCAATAAAAGTAGACACGCCGCTGGTTCAAGAACCGTCGGTTCCAAGCGGTACCGAAACCGGCCCACGAAGAAATTTGACGGTTCCAGTTTTAAATGAAACCGTGGTTCCAGTTGTAACTGAAACCAGCGGTTTTCCCCGTTTCAGTTCCGGAACCGCCAGTTTCAATAAAACTATACATGCCGCCGATTCAAGAATCGTCGATTCCATTTTGTAATCAGAACCAACCCAGAAAGAAATTTGGCGGTTCCGTTTTGAACTGAAACAGGCTGTTTTCGCCGTTTTTTCAACAATTTTTTCCAATTTTTCATTGGTTTTCTCCGTTTCGGTTCAGGTTTAAACTAGCAATAAAAGATCAATGAGATTAGTTCAATTTCTTAATTAGTCTTTGTTCTGCTTTCTGAATACCATCTACTAGGAGCTGGTATTAAGCTATAGTAAATATTTTATAGGAATTAAAAGTCGAATTTATATAGCATTAGGATTATGAATACTCCTTAAGAAGGTGTTTACTATGATGAGTGATAGAATACATTAACAAAAAAAAAATAGAAAGAAGAAGATTTCATTTCATGACAAAATACTCACACAAAACAAGCTCAAAATAGTTCAATTCATTAAATTATGTGTTGAATTAACCGGACATGCCATTGCTTAATATTAGGAACTGTTGTACTCTAGAGTCTGATATGTATTAGAATTAGAGGTCATGGGCTTGAGAAATTCTAGTTAGATTATAATTCTGTTTAATATGGTTTTTCGCCCCGAGCCTTCCTCATTGTAATTTTAGTGTGCACCATATTATATTGCAATTAAATCAGTGCACATTAAATATTGCGGTTGATTGTTATAGCCGACTGAAGACCTGAGTTTGGGTTTGCGATCTTAGGCAGTCTTTTCAAGCGTGGGTACGAGCCTAATGTTGTAACATTCAATACTCTGATCACAAAGGGCTTTTGTTGGTTGGGAAGAACCTAGAGGAAGCAAACTTGTTGAACAGGTTGTTCACTGAGACATTGTGCCAACCTGATGAAGCTACCTGTCTTAATATAATTAGTAGGTTATGTGAATATGAAGCAAATGAGTGTTGAACCCGACATTGTCACTTGCACTGCATTGATTCATGGATATTGTTTGCATCTTGGAATTTGCAGTGAAGCCTAATATTGTAACCTGCAATACCTTGATGAATGGGTATTGCAAAAAGGGACGAGTGGATGAAGTTTTGCGTCTTTTTATGGATATTCATGCAAAAGGAGTAGCTAGAGCGCGATGTGGTTTCTTATACCATAATGTTAAAGGCCTTATTCCTTGAAGGCAGATGCAAAGACGGTCTGAAGTTTGTTCAAAGATATGGAAGCTCAACAATTGTCACCTAATGTAAAGACTTACACTATCATGTTGGATGGCTTGTGCAGTTCTTGTCGTATTGCTGAAGTGTTTTCCGTGTTCCTTACTATGGATCCTTACTTACTATGGAAGATAAAGGCATCATCCCTAACATGGTAACTATATATATATATAAACATGGTATCATATACTATTCTAATCAAGGGATTGTGCATTGCTCGTCATATTGCTAAAGCATTTTCGGTGTTCCATACAATGCAAGTTATAGGCATTATTCCTGATATAGTAACTTATAAGGGAAGTTAAAATTAAAATATATATAATATATATATTTTTTGCTCTTTTTGAGCCAACTTAAATTTAAAAAAATGATTCACATTAATTCAAAGAATGAAAAATCACAAAAATACTAAAGTAAAAAAAACAAGAAAAAACGAAAAAAATCGAAATGGCACAATTTTTTTTTTTTGCTGCCAATGGATTTCGAACCCATGTGACAAAGCCAAAAATCCCAGCTATCACCAAACGAATTGGAATCTACATTCATTCAATACCATAATATATATATATATATAACCAAACAAACTGAAAAAAAAAAAAAAAATTGCTGCCCAAAGTTCGCCAAGTCGCGTGAGAGAGCGTGCGTCGCACGTGCTCTCTCTCTATTGGTTGCGAGGGATGCGGGCGCGTGGCGGCAGATCACAGCGCCATGTCCATTCTGGCGGCAGAAATCGGCGGCTGGAATGGTGCAGGCCGCTGGGGCATCGCCTACAGCGCGGGCATATATGCAACCGTTTTGGTTGCTCTAATGTTCTCAGTGAGGAATTCTGCAGTGCTCATTGTTTCGCTGAAGCTTTTCTTTTTCTTGCATAAGATAGAAGACATAGGTTTTGATCTCGACATTGTAACATATAACACTCTAATTTAGGGATTGTGCAAGGATAGAAAAGTTAAACTAGCAATGTGCTTATAATGTTCTCAGTGAGGGATTGTGCAGCCCGACATGTACTATTCTCATTGGTGCACTTTGCATAAAGGGCAGATGGAGAAGGCTAAGGTTTTCCTAAAGCAGATGGTAAACAACAATGGTTTGCCTGATAGAATGACAAACAATGTTCTTGTTGGAAGAGATGGACTCAAGGGGATTCACACTTGATGCCGCTACTTTTTGAATGATGGAAACTCGAGTTAGTGTTCTTTTATATAAGAAACAACCAATACTTGGCATGTTTGAATTCAATGTTTCTTTTCAACACAAAGAGTCCCTTTTCCATCACAAAGGGGTGAACCCTTCAATCTGATGCATCTATGAGAAAAGGTCAACACACAAAAGGGAGCAACAACCACCACTGCTTCCTGCAGATGAAAATAAAGAAGGAAAAAAAATAAGGAAAAGTGTACATAAATGAAGATTGGACTTAGTGTGGGTGGAGTAGGGAGACACAAACTTCACATTCTTAAAAGAAAAGAAGAAGAAATGAATGCACAAGAATTTACTGCTAACATCTACAATTAAGTTACTGCTTCAAAGTCAACTTGGAGCTTCCTCAAAGGCATCTAACACATTAACATAAAATTTTTATTGGGAAGAGTTGTTCCAATTATTTATAGTTGTACATATCAAATTCATTAGAACATCTAAGCCCCCACACACAACTTGAATATAAATGTTCTGAGCAGTACAAGTGAAAGATAAGCTATAAGAGCAAACTCAGGCCCAGAATTCTCGGTTTTTTATAGAGCATGAGCTCTCGGACAGCATGGTACTACCCCTGTAGTCGAGCGTCCACTTCTCAAACGTACAGTCAGTGAAGTCATAGTAGCCACCATGGATTGAAAGCTTCCCCCTTATCACCCGTTCTTCAATCCATGGATAAGTCAGTAAGTTCATCAACGACTGATTAATTGATTCCTGGACAAAATACAACAAGACGGAGAGACGAATTTAGTACTAATGCTGCAGCTATCCTATTCCCCTTTTATGGTTAGCAAGCTTCTCCCAACAAAACACAAAAAAGCATATGCGGCTTGCAAACCAAATAAAGCTAATTAGCAAGCAAGGGAGTTGAGATAAATGGAGGGAGGCAAACCTTCTCACAGTGCCTGCACTGCTGATCAAAGTTGAGGTCCGAAGCAGCAGCTTTCGTTTGCAACCTGGCAGGCTGTCCGACAACCACCCAGTTTCTGATGAAGCTACTGGACAACATAAATGAGGTTGTGAGAAATAAAAACAGATGCCAGATGGAATAGCATGCATTACATGCATATCATGAAAGCAAATCAATAAACAGAACAACCTTGAAATTACTTCATCTTGCAAGCTCATCAGTGCTTTAATTCCTCCACAACAGCTGTGACCAACGACTAGTACATTTTCGACCTGAAGAAATATACAAAAATATGCATATAGTTCGATATTTTCAGTTCCTGCTGATAAAAGAATGAGAATATACAGCTTTACCAGAGCCCTCTGGAAAGCTACAAGATCGACTTAAAGGAAACAGGAAAAACGAGAAGAAAAAAGTATATGGGCCATTAGCAATGCGAAACCACATATGAGTGTGTGGCTTATTAAATTTCTCTGTCCTTATATCCAAATAGTGGTTCTTTACAATTTGTTTCCTTGAAATTTTTTATGCATAAATAGGTGGCAGAAAAAGAATTACCATTGCAGACGATGTGTATATAAACACCACATCCATTCAATAACTACAAAAAGAAGGCTGACTTGATTTAAGCAGATATTAACTTACTTCCAGAGAATTGACAGCAAATTCAAGGGCAGCATTTGTTTCTGTAGGTCCATTCTGCATCAGAGTAATGAAATCTTCAGAATCATCACTCGTGCTTCTTAGTTTCAAGTACAAGCCCAAAAAGATATAACTAACATACCTCATGGGGTGGTACCAAGTTCGCCACATTCCGGACCACAAAGGCTTCTCCTGGTTGGAAACCAAGGATACTCGTGGGACAGACCCGCGAATCAGCACAAGCAATCACCATGAACTGTCCTTCAGTATGTCAGATTCTAGCTATAATAACATTCGAGACTTTCAAAAAAATAGAAAGTACCAAAATGAAGTACCTTTGGCGCCTGGGCCTCAGCCAGCCCTTTGTAGTGTTCTAAGTTGCTCCTGAAACGATGGGATAGATGTAAGAACAAATGAAACTCCTATTTTGCAATACATTTAACAGAGAAAAAGGACACGCAATTCTTACAAGTATTTATCTTTTTTGAAACTAAGAAATCTGTGTTTCAACTCCTTGAAATGATCTGACACTTTTTTGTTCACCCTTGTGACTTTCGGTTTGTTCTCTACGGTATCCTGAGCTAGGCCCGGGGACTCCATTAAGGCCTTCAATCTCACAGTGGGATTTCTTCTATTATCCAATAACGGAAATCATACAACACAGAAGAGATTACATTAGTATAACATCCAATCTATTGAGGCCCACATAATTTAAATCAGAATATAACATTCTTATCTCTTTGGATCAATCTCGAGTGTTGCATGGAAGGCTTTAATCTTTAATCTTATAAAGTAAGTAGGTCCTATAAACCATCATCAAACAATACGATTAGAACCTTAAGGTGCAAGAATCCGAGATTCAGAGCTAGTTGCTTCACTGTTTTTATCTCATTGTGGCATGACAAGCATCTGTACTTTAATATGCAGCAGGCAATCCCAAGGACCAGCAACATTATATCAAATTTCAGGAATACAATCGAAGCAAGTGAAGCGCAACTATGCAGGGACTTCAATTCAACTAACCAATTTCCTGAACTCTACAACAATCATTGCCAAACTCGATTTCTAACATCACATAGCCAATACATAAGTATTTGAAGCTGTCGATAGTAGAAAAGCAGAACAATGAACGAAAATGAATTAGGTTTGTACGATTTAGAATGTTGGGCAAGCACCCCTATTTATAGTGCAAAACTGCAGCTTTGCTTACGCCAAGATGTGTAAGGATCAATCAAGTTCATGCAATTGGAGATTAAACTTGTCTTATACTAGTATTAGAAAAATCACAAAAAAAAGCTCGTCGAATATGGAATTCGCAGATGATTTGAGAAGAATTTTTGGAATATGGGCGGAAAGAAATTCCAGACACGCAGAGACAGAGCGTAAATTAGATATGAAGCAGAATTTCAGAGCAAATCGTGCTAGACTGCTCCTAGTTGTTTGTGCTGCCGCGATTGTTGATTCTAAACATTTTATCAATGAATAAGGCAATCTTAATCAGTAGTCAAAGTGTAGAACATTTATAAACATTTTTATCAACCATTATCAGTTCACTACGCAGTTGCCTGCAATGAATACGTGCAAAGCAAAAGCACAAGCACAAGGAAGGTGCATTCAACTATCTCAAGATGATAATTAGAAGATAAAGATTTGAACTTTGGAGCACTTACTTAGAAGAATCCAAAAATCTCAACTGGGTCTGCTCAATTTCCGGAGATCTCAACTGGGAACCAAATATCTTCCACCCCAAAAAAATGAAACAAAAAAAATATATAAGCATCAATTTCAAGAAATTGGTTTATATAATTGGACACATGCTCTACAAAACTCTAGAAAAGAGGAAAAGAATCGGCAATAACAAATACATCAGATGCTTTTGATGAATTGTTGGAGAGATCCATAGAAGAGGAGCAAGCAAGAGACGAGGACTGGAAAAGCGCCTGAGCCATTACAGATCTCTCCCCCCACCCTCTCCCTCTCTCTCTCTTTCTCTGCTCAATTTGAAAGGGAAGTTCTCGGAGAAGATGAAGAAGGTGAAACAGAAAGTAGGGGAGGAATGTGTATAAATATACTCCTAATGGAGACAGATTAAATTTGCAAAATATAGGTGGATCAGAAAGGACACCTGTTCTCCAAGAAAGGCGGAGAGAACTATGTGTTATTGAGACATATTTATCATCAAATTAATCGAGCGGTGTGCAAGATGACACACGAAGTTTATTACAAGAAATGGATGAGAGTGATAATAAAGAAGCTTCAGCCCACCCCACATGCCTCTAAAACGACTCATCGCAACAAGGAAAGGCCACTTTCCTCATTGACTTGATTTTCTGTTCGGTTCGAAAAATATACCAGATTTCAATATTACAAACCGAATACCGAATCGGTTTAGCCAAATACACAAAACAATAGTTAAAAGTCTATATTATTTTCCAGCTTTTTTTCTTCCTTCACTAAAAAATTCTTCACGCTCTACACACAGAGATCTCTTTCCATTCTCCGATCCCCAAATTGTATCCCCCCTAAATCGCCGCATTCTCCTTCAATTCCCGGCGCCATCGCCACTTCCTTCTCCCCTAAATCTGCTGCAACCTTTCTCCCTAAATCACAGTGCCGCTGCTCCAACGTTTGGCGAAGCCGCCCCAAATATCCGGCGACATTATCCCACAGGCTACCGCCGCCTGCTGGTGGTGGTGCAGTGTAGGCTAAGGTTGTGTGTGTAAGTATAATTATACTTTTGAGTATTGAGTCAACTTTTGACGGCGTGTTTGGGTTTATAATCTGAAACATATTTATATTAAATAATTAATAGAATTAATAAATAAAAACTATTTTGGATTTTCGAAAATTAGTTGGGTTTGGGTTCCATTCGGTTCGGTAATTAACAAATCGTTCGCCAAACCGAATCAAAATTCGCTATAAATTGAATTAAGGAAGAGGGAAGAATGGAAAAGCAATTTATTTGTTAACTTTTTGGTATTTATTAGGGTGAATAAATTCTAAAAGCAATTTTAAAATTCATTAATCTTGTATCACCATAACTATGAATTTTTCAAAGCAATTTTACACGCGTGCCACTGATATGTACACGCATTAAAATGTATTTATGTATTTTTTTTTTATCTATTATGTCTATTTATAAGAGTCAGTTGTATATTTGATCTAAATCAATAATATATTCATTTAATTTCATAAAGATTGTAATTTAATAAAATATAGAACAAATATTATTTAGAGTATGTTAAATTAATTAAAAAATGTACACGGAATCAACACAGCATTACAATAATAAAATCAGAAAAGTGAGGAATTGTTTTTCTATTTATTTTAAGTTTTAGCTCGTTTTCCCCAGTTCATCTCTATTTTTGTTTGTAGAGACATTAAAATTGTTTCTTATATTATAATAAGAATAATAATAAATATTAAGAAAATTCTTTATATCTAAATATTTTGAAAATATGCTATCTTGATCTATAAAATCAGAAAAGTGAAGAATTAATTTTCAAAATAAGGTTAAAATTGTAAATTGCATGCTCTCAACAACTAATTATGTTTTCATTGAATCCACCACCAGTACCACTATCAAAACTTGCGCTTTTTATTTCAACAAAATTTGTATTTTCCGTAAATAGCTGCAGGAACCTACTACCCAAACCCAATTATATAAAATATTACTATTATAATTTTATAATTGAATAAATATTTACATTTTATATTTCATAATATGGAATTTTAGAAAGTAAATCAATAGTTTAGATTATTTTTGATAATTTTTCCTTATTTTAAATACTTGTAAGTTATATAGTCTGTAAAACTTCACCTTAAGATGGTTCGATAACCGTCCGAAACCGTCAAGAATAACCGCCAACAATAACCGCCATTCG
>JAYDZE010046863.1:0-26406 GCA_034509125.1 Monilaria moniliformis | reverse complement strand
AGAAGTCCCGTGATATGCTCAAGATTGCAAATTAAGAGGGGGTGTTGAAAAAGTAATTTGCATAGATTAAGTTGGTCGATTCAGTCATGTATCTTATTGAAGAGTCATGTATCTACATGAAGAGTCATGTATTTTATTGTAAAGTCATGTATCTCCATGAAGAGTCATGTATCTTCATGTTGACAGGTATCAATAAATTTCCATTTCTTCATTCAATCAAAAAAGTCATATTCAATATCACATTTCTCTAAATATCATAGCACTATTATTGATTCCCATACCCAACATAGACAACGGATTAATCGTCTGAAATCGTTGTTTCTTAAATTAGAGTCGCTGAGATTTTACTAGGATCAACTTTTTTCATGTGTAGAGGCGATTCCCAGAATTTACTAATGCAACTTAAAGAAGCATCCAACATCACGTTCTTGTGCATTTTGATAGGCGAAGGCGAAGCTCTGATATATATATATATATATATTTTGCCTTTCTGATTACATGCAGTCTAAAATGTTGTGCAACACATATCAAAGCTCTTTGTTGGACAAAGTACCAACTCTGTACTTTTAAGAATGAACATCGGTTCCCCTACTAGATTAGAATCAGCATATGATTAGTTTGACATTTGATTTAAATTCTCAAACAAAATAACTAAGCACAAGTCTTTGTTCTTTTTTTATGGAGAGCTAGGAGAACATTTCAATAAACAACAAAAATAGAATGAAACAGATGGCGTAGATCAGGAAATGTTCTATTCCGATAAAAAGTAATCAAAGGCGGATGATATGACCCTGACATTTCATTTATTCTTGTTTTCGTCCATCACCTCTCCTCCATGGATATATCATTTCTTCTTATTCTTCTTCTTTTTTGGTCAGTCAAGCTTCTTTGTCTGCACGACTGAAATTCATACATGAGCTCTCACCGCTGATCTGCAATCTGCAGATATTTACTTTTATGCTTATTTATTAACCATATACTACATAATTCACAAGATTTTTATTAAATGAAAAAGGAAAAAGTAAATAAAAATTGTATGGGATTTACGCATATATAATACATGAATATGATGACATGATCTCTTATAATGGGATTGTAGGTATAATCAGAGGCTGCCCCATCATCTCAATGATGTAGGAAAAAACCTAAAGGTGTGTACGCTGGGATGCTATCTAACTCCCTTTACAGCCTCCACTAATAAATCGAACCAAATTATATCATTAAATACAAACTCTTTGCTTGTCAGCTCAATACATAAATTACTCTTTATATTCTCTTCTTTCAGTAGTCCACAACTTTTGCATAAACTAAGAGCTGGTGGGATGATGCCCAACATAAATAAAACAAAGAAACAAGAAGAGAACCTCTCAATTAGTAATTGTTTAAGCTGCTAAATTCAGCTCAAACCGATAATGCACATCAATTTTCTCCTAAAAAACTAATAAACTAGAGTAAAGCTAAATTTAGCATCTGTTCCAGTCCCTTTTCCTTAACCTCCTCTTGATCAATTGTATTTTATTACAAATTTATGATATGCTGCATTAATTAGTTCTATGCTATCATATTGGCTGTCCTATTTTTTCCAAGATGTGGCCCAGCATGCGCTGTCTTCCTTGGACAGTCACTTCGTTTTTTTTCTCTCCTTTTTCTCGCTTTCCCTTTTTCTTGCTTTTCTTTAATACATGTATAACACTGGAGCGCGGCCTCCATTCTTCCCGCACCCATATCTTACATTATTGTTTCTTTTTCTTTCTTTTTTGGCGCGTGTGTGTGTGTGTGAATTGTCATGATATCTATCTGAAGCTTCCGCCGAATCTAGGCGTCCAGAAATCTGAGGTAGTCTCGGCTGCAACGGGGAAGGTGCTCGATATAGGGACGACGCACAGTCCTCGAGTTTTGAGGTCCTTTGTTACCCCTTCTTCATCCTTAGTTTTCTCTCCTGCCTGCGTTAAAATATATAGATTATTCTGTGTCCCCTTTTTATTGGCACTAACAGCAAACCCGTCTTCTAACATGACAAAAAGTTTGTTTGAATAGAGTATCCTATTATACTAGCACAATGGTAACTACCTTTTGCTAATTATTTTACACAGGATAATCGGAATAATTAATTTGGGTCGTACCTGCTGGCGCTGCACTGGTGGAGATCCGTATTTCAAGTATGGCGTGCTTAATGACTGAAATTACATCGCGGAAACATAATTAATACATAAAATTCTGATAAAGATTTGATAAATTTTTTATGATTAAATCACAGAAACATACATTGACTTGATCATGGAGAAACTTGATGTACTCGATAGCTTCGTGGAGGACCGATGCAGTATCAGTCTGAAAGGGTAATTGATCACAAAGCTTAGTATTCACGAACTAATTATAAAAAAATTCGTAACGATGAAGAAATTTATTTCCATATTACCTTTCCGAAAGGTGAAACCAACTGCTGTAGGGCGGTGATTCTGTCCCCAAGTTTTTCTTTTCGGACCTGTTGAAGAGAAAGCTAATATCTATCATCCGTTTCTTTGCACAGATGAAAGGCCCAAAACAAATTTTCACAAAGCTTGATGCAGTTGTACCTTGAAGGTTGGCAATGGGGATGGAGTTTCGATTCGTGGACGTTTGAATGTGGGTTCGTTGCTTGCCTTGTTCACCACCGTGGCTAATTCCTTGCCTTGTTCATGCTGCTGCTGAAATTTTTTCCATTAAGTCGGTTGGAATACCCAAAACCTGAACGACATGAATATTCAAGCATTGTATATGTATTACCTTAGCACCGATGCTGTTCTGATTGGGGAGAGACGATGGAAAGAAGTGAGATGCAGGTGGTGAGGGCGCACGAACATTACTCAAAGCTGATGCATTAATCCATAAGCTATTAGCAGAGGGAGAGGCTTTAGGCAAGAATCCATTTGAATGCATCTGATAAACAGATGTCTGATGATCTAATAAAGATGGGTGGGGTTGAGAATCCGTATCGAACAGAGTCTGCAACAAGGATGAAGCGTAGCTATGTGATTCTGCTGAACTGGAGAGGGACTCTAAAGGCTGCTGCTCCACACCAAAACTTTGCTTCATGGATGAATCTTCTTCACTGAAATTCTTGGAATTTATTTGAGGCCGATAATTCATGCTTGAATCGAGCAGGAAGTTAGAGTAATTGTCCTCCGATCTTCCGCTATCTCGGCTGCAACACGACAAGTAGAATTTAATCTGCTAGTCCAAAAACACTCCGCCTTTTTAGGGTTAGTCATCCATTATTAGTGGGACAACAATAATTTGAAACATAAAATATTACTCACAGCAAATGTTGATTCCAGCCATCCGGATTGGGCGACGGTGAGAGGGCGGCTCCTATCATGGATTCGATGGCGTCGGCAGGCGGGTGCAGATGAACATCTCCGTCGGATTCATCGCTTGAACGTACACTTTTGGTCTCCGTTATCAGGTCGTTGGTCGGCCAGCCGAAGCTCCCTATGTCGTTAGACGCCAACGAGCATGGCGACGAACTGAACAGATTTCGCGGCGAATTCCACCAGCTTACTGCCCCTTGGAGGAACTCTTCTGCCATGGCAGCAGCTGATGTTATCAACTTTTCGCTTTTCCTTTTTAAATTTCGTCTTCCTTCTGACTCTATCTGAAATCTTGTCAAATTTGAGATGGGCAGTGAATTGTATTGTATGGCTGTATATATATGTGTGAAAATGTTGTAGGTACGGACGGGTAGCGGATGGAATCTGTCTGGTCTCCGACACTTAAATCTTAGAGGTTTTATTAGACAAAGCCATATTAATTAAGGAGGAAATACATTCGTAGTGGTTGATTTTGAGATTATAATTTGTGTAAAAAATATACTAATTTATTATTGAGAGATTCGGGCAGAATTCTTCGTCTGAATTTGGTATTTACTATTTAGGAAATGCATGTATTATTCACTTTTTTTTTAAAATTATTAAAAATTCCAAGTTGCTCATGTGTATAAAGCAAGGGATATGGTCTGACGGCAATTTTTTATCTGACTTGCCACATCACGGTTAGGACAAATAACGTACCTTTCTTCTGGTAGTTTGTATCAATATTCTTTTTATTTGTATTTTAATAATTTATAGTTTTAACTGTGCATCTTATTATGTGGCTGAAAATAATGATACATTATACTATAATCATAGTTCAAAACTTCAGATAATTAAAGACTTGTTTGAATTTTTTCTTTTTACTGATAGAACTCATAGAAGTCCTGGGACAAGATATTTTACGTGGGCGAACCGATTTCAAGGACCATGGCCCACTTCGCTTTCAATATATTCAGTATGATCAAGAAAATATAATTCTATGATTCTCTATCTAGACTGTATTTTGATGGGATATCATTTTACGTCGTGGTTTATGTCATTTCCATGGTTTTATAACATATGATATATTTTTTTATATAAAATATATTTTTTAATTAATTTAATTTGATCAAATTAATTTTATGGTACCATTCAAATAATATTAATCTCAATTATTTGACCAATTAAATAATAATTTCTATATGAGAAAATAGAAATATCATTTTATATAAATTTTTATTTGAATAAGTTTCATACAAAGTCAATGTGGAATTAGAGATTTTAAGAAAACTAAAAAGAAGAAAAATATGTAAATTTGACGTAGAATATGATGGAGGATTGCTGTGATTAATTTGCTCTTTTAAAAAAAAATTGACGAGTTATAAACAATATAAGACTACACCTCTCATTTAAGCATCATCTCATCTAAAGCTCGAAAGACCATATATGACTTTTGAATGTCAGACTTTTGAGCACTATTTCATTCGAAACTTGAAAGATCATAACTAACTTCTGAGCATCATCTCATCTGGAGCTTGAAAGATCAGAACTTACTTTTGAATGTGATTTTATCTCAAGAACATTAGATTAGAATTGATTTATGAGCATCATCTTGTTTGAAGCTTGAAGCCCAAAAACAGACTTTTGAGTATCATCTTGTTTCAAGCTCGAAACAACAAAACTAACTTGTGAGCATCATCTCGTCTAAAGCTTGAATGATCGGGACTGACTTATAGGCAACATCTCGTTTGGAGCTTGAAATAGCAAAATCAACTTGTGCGTATTATCTCGTCTAGAGTTTGATTGACCAAAACTAACTCATGAGCATAATCTCATTTGGAGCTTGAAATACCAAAAGTGACTTGTGAACATAATCTTGTATGGGGCTTGAAAGATCATAGCTGACTTTTGAGCATCATCTTTTATGGATCCTTAAAGACCAGAACTGAATTCTTAACATCATTTTGTCTAGAGTTTGACATACCACATCTAACTTTTGTATATAATATCGTCTAAAGCTTGATAAACTACCTGTGACATCTGAGTATCATATCGTCCGAAGTTTGAAAGCATACTTGACTTGTAAGCATCATATTACCTAGAGCTTGAAAGACCAGAAATAAATCACGAGCCTCATCTAAAGTTTAAAATAACGCAACTGAGTTTTGAGCATCATCTTGTTAGGAGCTTGAAACACCTGAAATAAGTTATGAGCATTATTTCATTTAGAGCTTGACATACCATCTCTGACTTCTATTGTCTAGAGCTTGACAGACCACATTTGACTTCTGAGCGTCATCTCGTTTGGAGTTTTAAATACTAAAACTGACTTGTGAGAATCATCTCGTTTGGAACTTGAAACACCAAACCTAAACTCTAAGCATCATCTTATCTGGAGTTTAATGGTAAAACAATAATTAAAAAATTCATGTAAGATTCAAGTATTTTTTTAATTTGATTTTGAATTTTATTAAGGTCTAATAAAAACTCAATGTGAAATTTAAATTATAATGTTGTTCTTTATTCACTCTTATGATGAATCTATTTTAATTATATTATTTTCTTAAAACTTATGGTCAATTACATAATATTACATTAATATACATTATTATGAGTATTAGAAGGATAATTATTTTATTCTATCACAATGGGATTAACGTAAACCTAACTCATAATTTATGAATTAGAAGAATAATTATTAATTTAATATAACTTTATGGTATTGAAGATATTACATAATTTGGTGATAATACATAATTTTTGTGATCGACTTCTTAAAATTAGAGTCTCCAAGATGAAAGATTTTTTTGTATATTATTATATTTTATACATAATATGATAATAAGTGAATGTTGAAGTAAAAAATTGATAAAATAAAAATAACATAAGAAAACACAATTCATTAATCTCGTTATTCTAAAATATTAGCACATTCCATTTGAGAAACATAAATTATTGGCCAAAATAATATTAGCCAAATTAAGTTAAATTTTTAATAAAAAAATATTACTATTTATTTGGCCAAATAATTATTAGCCTAATTCAATTGGTGATGCAAAATATATGTAGGATGACTATTTATATATGTTTACTCAAAATATAGTTTGATTAGAAATTAATGTGATACAAGAGATGTGATCTATGAGAAGAAAAAAAAAAGAATGAGAATTGACAAAAAATGAATGGTGTTCTAGACACATGCCACCTAGAAAAGAGAAAATAAAATCCGTTTAAATTTTTAATCTCTTTTTTACTTTTCATTTAAATTTTTTACTTTTCATTATCCGTCTAAAAAAATGAATTGACAAAACCTTATCTATCATTTTATAAGAATAAACAAACTTAAAATAAAATAAAATAAATATATTATCTCCCAACCCCCACCCCAACGGGTTTCATATATTATTGTAATAATATTCATGATAAATCCAAAGAATATTAGATATAATGATTTATAATTAATATATTTATTAACAAAGTTTGAAGCTTAAAAAATAATATATTCTAACTATGAAAAATAATTATAATAATCAATTATTAACTTAAAATTAAAAAAAGATCAATTGCCAAAAAATATTAATTATAAATTATAATTGAATATATTGCATCCTAATCAATAAATGATAAATAGACTAAAACACAAGGAATTGAAAGGAGAGTACACATCAATAATTTCGTCGTGTCGTAAATACAAGTCAACATGAGTATTTAGGTACTTCTGTATTAATTATTCGTAATATATGTGTAGAAATAGACTTTTCTCCAAAGATATACTCATTTTGACTAAGCAGATGACCCAAAGTGACACAATATTGCCTAATTGACGAAGTGGCATCATTAATTATATAATTTCCAAATTGATAGCATAGTTATATACTTATATGCACATAGTGCATACTAATATACTAATCAATCTAAAAATTAATGTTTATAAAAGCCGTCAACATCTGGACCCATGTAGGTAAAGAGTCAACTATTTTGTTGACTTTAATAGTGTCAAACATCTTAATCAGGAACACGTTTTCCGGTATTTCTTTTGAAAACCGTAGTTAACGTTTTTACTTATACTTTGTGAATCAATGGAGATGGAACTGCCTGAGGCTAATATATCGTGTTGACTTGTCCATACATGTCAAATATTTCAAATGCATGTTAGGTCACTTCCATAAATCGCAATTTTCTTATCCTCAAAAAATTTATGAAATATATTATCCTAAATATATATTATACTTTTTTCCTCCATATAGAAAACCAATTGTTTCCCGCCCCAAGTCAAAAAATAAAACCTTGAAATGCATGATTTATTTTCAAATTGTAATTCTTGTAGATTAGTAGAGACATTAGATGCCTGTATACTAGGGGTGATCATTTGGATTTCGATTCTATTTTTTGCCTAATCCGAGCCGATTCGAAAATCCGAAATTTTCTGAAAATTAAATCCGAACAGAACCAAACTATCCGAAAATTTGAATCCAAAAATCCGAAATCCGAACAAAAAATTCGAAATTGCATAAAAATCCAAAAAACCTTACAAAAATCCAAAAATCCGAAATCCAAAAATCTGAAAATTATAAAATAATTTTTTTAAATTAATACCAATAAAGTTGGTAGTATAGAAAATATCATGTTTCAATATTTATGTAATAAGAATGTAAAATTGAGGGTCTTAATTATAATATATATATATATTATTACTAAAAATATATTTTGAATTTCAAATTTATTCGGTTTTTAATATATCCGATCTGATCTGATCTGATCCGAAAATTCGAAATTTGCTCAAAATATAATCCGAACCGAACTGAAAATCAAAAAATTCTGAACCAAATTTTAATTTTCAGTTTGGTACGGATCGAATATTCAAATTTAGGATATTTTGCTCACCCCTAGTGTATACATGAGCTGATGTGTACATCTATATTGAAACACGAGTGCATTACCTTAATTCTGAAACTTGAGTTACTAAATAACTATGTATAGTATTTTTATTTGTTAGTCTGTTTATTTTCCTGAAAATAGTAAGCGTTACATAAATATAAGAATTTTTTTAAAGAAAGAGAGTGAAAATAAGTTGTTGCACGTTTCCAATATTGTAAGACAATTCATGTTTTCGTTTGCTACTTGCAACTAGCAAAAGCATTTCATTCTATTGTCTAAAAATAAAGGATCCACAGCTTGGCGGGGGCGGCTGCAAGGGAAGGTCGGGTCCCGCCTGGGGCACGCGCAGCATGAGTCACACATTATCGCACCCGGGTCAAAATTGACAGTGACAAAATTGATTATTAGATTAGTTATTATATAATTTGTAAGCAATCATTTTTATCACATGAAAATTTGTTAAATAATACTTTATTGAAATCTAAATCTAATATGGTAATATATGATGTTAATTTGAATTTGTGTTTGTATACTAAATTAATACTATGCAAAGAATCTCGTCATAGATCGGATGAGCATGCCCAAGATTTTGCCATATTAATTACTTTGAATTTAGCATATTATATCTTGCTTTGCTCTATCAATAGAAATATAATTATGAAGAATATTTTTTTCAGAATAATTATGAAAACTATTTTGAGAATTAGGATTGTAAGCCTCGTTGCCCTTTCAGCAAACATATCATCATTATCATTATAATTATGACCCATAATTAGGCTCCTGATTTATTAATTGGTCGCATAAATGAGCCCGTGTGAATAATATGGAAAAATAAAAATCATTTTCAACTCTTTAACCAAAAAAATTTACGGGGATGCATCTCTTTATTTGATGAATGCAACATTTTAATTAGAATCCCATTAGGAGTGAAAGTTTTATATATTTGTTTATTTTTTATTCATTCATTTTCTGTACTTGTTCAATATTATTAATTCTCACTAGTATTTATAATTCTCATCGATCATTCTCTCTCTCTCTCTCTCTCTCTCTCTCTCTCTCTCTCTCTCTCTCTCACACACACACACACACACACACACATATATATGGGTGAGATCTTGTTGACACCCCTACTTACGTAATATACAAACTCAAATCTGGATCACACATTTTATTCACGTGGCACGCTAAAAATGTGACATCTGTCAGAGCCTTCTAGGACAAAAATTGTGGAGGGTAACGTAGAAATAGCAATTTCAAGTGAAAAACATACATGCATATCATTAAAATTCACGTGAATCCTGGACTTATGTGTATTTGTGTTTGTATGAATGTTTTTGTTTTACTATATTTATATTGTGTCCAAACAAATATATTTTGATTTTTTGGCATGGCCACAGATATACGGCGCGCAAGTCAGGTGTGCCCGCCACTTATTCGTCGTATTGATTTTCCACCGAACTACGCGTGTCAACGACTGACTTAGCCACAGTAGTCTGACGTTGGTACTCTAACTCGCTGTTCAAATATGAGTTTAGATCTGAGCTCTGACACCTTCGACTCACGACCAGCAGTAGCCTAACGCTGTCATTGTCATCATCATGACCATCCTAAATCCTCACTTTGGCCGACAACAACAGCACCACACTACCACCATCGTGATTTTATGCTTTGCTCTAAACGCAACAACAACGACGCCAACAACAGAGTATAACAACAGAGTATAGGAGAGAGAGTGTGAACTAATCATTGAAGAAAGAAAGAAGATGAACGTTAAATTAGGATAATAAATTAAGAATTATCCATGCATATTTGTGTGCGACATTATACATATCTATGTTCAACATTATGCATATTATTCACGTGTATGTCAAACTTATACATATTTGTATTTAGTTATATATGTAATTTTGTTTAACAATATGCATATCATATTCAAACAAAGATATTTGATCTTTTGGGATGACCATCGATGTGCAACAATCTAACGTCATCGTCGGCGTCATCACCATTCCAAGTCCTCACTCCGACCGATAGCAGTAGTGTCACGATTCCACCATCGTTGCCTTATACAATTTGTACTTAGACACAAAAATAACAACAATCACAATAGATTGCAAGAGAGAAAGAAAGTATGAATTAATCGCATGAGAAAGTTAGAAGATGAACAATAAATTATGACAATATATTAATAATTATCCATGCATATTTATATGTAACATCATGTATATGTATGCTCAACATTATGAATAAAATCATTGCCACCTTATGAACATTAAAAACCTAAAAAATGCGGAAAAGTTTAAGCCATCATATTATTAAGGAACGTAAAACCCCTCTGGGTTTTTTGTCGCATAATGCCTCTGCCACGTGTTGCGTTCATATGAACACAATGTATGATCGGAATTTTGATCTATATACTATTTAATGAAGTGAAATCTATATGATCTCACCAATAATAGGGAGAAGTTCAAATTAGTCCATTTCGTATTTTGAGTCCATTAGTTTTTTTGTGTAATTACTGATTCAGTTGTGTGATATTACTGAATACGTTGTGTACTCTACTACACTAAAAAAAAGTGAAAGTTACCGAGGTTTCAATCATGTAGGTGGCGAATTTTTTTAAGTGCAATAAATTACACAACAAATTCAGTAATTTTATACGTCCGATGTTTATTTGTTTTGTTTTAGTCATTTAATTTCATTCTAATACCTTAAAAATTGTTAATGAAATCATTAATTTTACAAATTACATAAAAATCATTGCTCAATTTGTTATTATATATATATATATATACACACACACAGAGATATATACATTGAGATCTGGATGTTGCTAGTATCCAAACCTTAGGTAGTATGCAGTATCAAATTTAAATCACACATTATGTACATATGGCCTCTTTAGATTATGCCATATGCCATGTGGCTTCTTCTTCTTCTTCTTCTTCTTCTTCTTCTTCTTCTTCTTCTTCTTCTTCTTCTTCTTCTTCTTCCTCCTCCTCCTAACCTTTATAGAGTTTGGAGAGTGGGTTGGTTGCTTTTCCAACTAAGAACAACTTATTCGCAAAATAAAAAGCTCGATCTACGCTTAGAATATTGCAATGAAATACCTAGCAAACTTGGATTCCTCGATGTATAATAGAAATTAGGCTCAGAATCACTTAAGAGATTGTTTATTCCCTTATTCGAAAACGTTTTAGCTTTTTGAGAGCTTGAATGCCTCACATTCAAATATGTAGTATTTCGATTATTCGTCATCCACCTAAGGATGTAGTTCATCGGTATTTGTAGGCGGAATTTGAATTGTGGTGTTGAAAAAAACACCAATCAAATCATTCCATTTTGTTGTTCGAAATCGTCACTTTCAACGCCTGTAACATCGTATCATTGTAACTCTACACATTTGCACTTTTTTTCCTTGAATTGAAGGACCTCTGCAGATCTTCTATGTTACAAGAAGTCAAACACTCAACATGTATGTTGACTCTGTGTTTCTTCAGTAGGTCCGAGCTAGGGCTGATGTCACGCTTCATCTTTATTCAATAGCAACACTTCTCATCTCTTCGGTAGCTTCAGGCTTCAGAACTTCTCTTCATGTGCTCCAGTACGAAATAACTCTATATTTCTTCAGCAGCTTCAGTATTCAGGTCTTCTCTTCATGTGTTGACAGTTGAAGCATTCTTATTGTTGCAGTCTTCTTCTGCTGAAACCTATCTTTAAAAAAATACTCACTAACATAAAATCATGTCTAAGTTTACACAATATGGTTATTATTGAAGTTTTGATATCCAATTAAAACTAAATAACTAATCATTAATTTTTCCAATAATTTCTCTTTGATCCTTCCAATACTCAGTAAATCTTGAATGTGTAGTTTATAATTTGCATTATAACATCAATGTTAAACTCAATAATATTTTTTTTCATAATTTAGAATTTTGAATAACTAATACAATACACTAAAACCTAAGAAATTTCTTTAATGAAAACTAGTACAATAGCTAAAACTAACATTACAGTTTAATATCCAAACTATTGAATTTTCAAATTATTAAACTATCCTTATAAATAAAAATGGTAAAGATATTACCGAATTATGAAAATTTATAAAAATACACGCATTGATAAGAGTTATTGATAATAATTTGGAGGTTATATAGTGGATGGAATTTTTTAATTGATACCCCATGTGAAGTTATATTTTTGGGGAATAAAATATAAATTTAATTGTTAAAAATAAATCAGTTAATCCTAATTGATTTATACGATTTTTAAAATATTATAATTACGACACCATATTTTGAACTTTTACGAAAACGTCTCTAATTTCTTCGATAGTGAAATTATGATGTCTCGTTAACAAAACGTTATCGTTTAAGTTATATACATGACATGCTTTGATGAAAAATTTAAAAAAATGTTACCTTTATGAAAGAAATGTATTATAATAAACTGTCGTAGCATCTGATCATCACTATATGGTATAGTTGATCGTCACAAGATAGAAAACCAAGAATTGTTAGTCGGTTTGCCTATGGAGATGTACTCCACATGCAAAATCTGGACTTTTAATTTTTGTAAAAACACTAAGAAATAGGGGTAATTTCTTTGTAACTTCGCATCTAAAAATATATCTATAAGAAACTATCAGAACGTAATGAATATTTCAAGTTTAGAAGTTACCAAAATAAAATCTACATATAAATAAATAATGTAAAGAACACCAAAAGAACATAAAGTTGTGAATAAAGTAAGTTTGGTCATTTAAAAAAAAATGTATTAGACCAAAGTGAAAGAATCACATGTGCTGTGGAACTCAAAGATAGTCGAAATCACATGTCCACTCTTCCAACTTTATTGTAGATCACAATCAATGACATCAACAAAAAGAAGTAAGTGAAGAGCAACTTCACATTCACACCATGAATTTGGCAATGGGCCTATACCATAGGTGAATGCCGCTCCTTGCAAAGTGCACTTTTGATCAACGGTGTTACTCTTTTACGCGGAGTACATAACAATAAACAATCTATTGGCACTAAGTATCTCTAATTCAAACCATTGGTTATATTATAAATCATTGCTTTCGGCATATATATCTTAATTTGTGATTTGAATACCTCTTTTCATCTTTTCCGTATTCCAAGTGGACTTTTAGAGAAAGAATTCAGGAGTAAAATCAAATAATCTCCAAAATATAATCGCAATCAATTCAGTGGCGGATGCAGAAATAAATGTTTATAGGAGCTGAAATCCTTCAACTTCCGACTTTCGGTCTTCGAGGCATCGGCTCGGTAAGGGCTAAAAACAATTTTCAATAATTTTCATAAACTTTAAAGTAGAAAAAGAGAATAAAAAAATGGCAGGGATTTACTGTGTCCGCCTATGATTGTTAGTATTATTGATATGTAGCAAAAATGAAAAAACAAATAAACAGGTATTCGTGGACCTCCACGATGATATTTACTGAATAATTTGTCTATACAATGGTATTACTGAATAATTATTTACATGGTCTTTAACATTTGCCTCCAAAAAACTAGCACTTGACAAATTCTAATTGTTATACTACGAGTAGGTGTTTCCAATAATATATTTTATATTTGGACGATTAAGCGCAACTTAGTTGGTAAGACGCTTCTCCTCCAACCAATAGGTCGGGGGTTCAAGTCACCATGAGGATAAATGGGGAATCATTATTAATCTTCTTTAAAAAAAATACATATACTTTATATTTGGGACTAGAGGTGTCCGCTTCCCGCGCGAGCCACCATGCCAAACGGAAATTTCGGCCGGACCACCAAAATTTGCTCCAATGCCTTTTCAGGTCAGCCTTTCCCTACTCGAAATCCAATTAGAGCAAAAATATTATGGTTGACCCCGGCCCAAAATCAAGTCAGATTGGAGCGTCGGATATGACACCTCTATTTGAGATTAAGGTTGATAATAAGTTTCAATTCTAGGATGTCACAGTGTTATTCTATAATGGGGGGCACTACTTGGTCTAAATTATAGAATAATTTCATTTTTTTAGTGTAGGAACTAGGATATATGGGCGTTCGTATCTACCGCATCCAATTTTTCATGTTTAAATAGTTCAATTTGTGCATTGATTACTCGTTCATATGAAATCGAAATATAACAAAAAGATAGACTAAAATTATAAACTTAAAACATAGATTCCAATTCTCCTTTATATTTCCATTAAATTCTAAATGGAAAACTAGTACCACACACTAAATTAAAATGTCTATTTCCATACTCCTTAGCCATTCGAAGAAAAGAAAAGAAAAGAAAATGAACACTAGATATCGATTGCTATCACTTGTTTATTTAATTTCTTTTCATGAATCGTTAAGAAGTAATATTTGACTAGAATGGCTAACCTAAGATATACTTAAGAAATAAATTTTAAAAAAAAAGAATATATCTCTAAGAAGTAAGAATAGCCTTGTCCATGAATTAAATGAGTCCCTCTTTTATTTACGCAACATTATGGTTGATGCATGTCTCTTGAAAGTAGGTTAGACAACAACTGGTTCAACTCATTAATCATTTTACCCCATTTGCATTAGATGCTTCTACTTTTGCTGTTTATGTTGGTGTTGTGCTCGACTCTTTACATAATCTTAATACAAGTTGATGTTGCTAATTCATATGTACATGTTGTTTACTTTGATGGTTTACAATTGAGTGGATCGAATGTTGGATTATAACAAAGAAAATACTAATAGATCATATTTCTCCACTCTTTAGGTTGGATGTATACAACATGTCTTTCATTTACTGAACACGATTATGCTTAGTAATTATATATTAAATTAATCGAAATAATCACGGTGCTTGGTAATTTATTATCAGTTTGTCGCTTGACCTTTGTTGTTCGTTACCAAGCAAATGTCGATGCTTAGTAATTTTTTTGTGCCGATGCTCAATACATGCTCGATAACTTAGAGATGAAGTTGTTTCCGAGCACGTTTGGTATTCGGTAAGTGCTCGGTAATTGTATTTTACGTTAGCGAGCAATTCAGTGCTCGCTAAACACTATCTTTTTTGTAGTGTAAAAATAAAAACACTCGAGGGCTTTTGTGTTAGGCACTCTTTTAGTTCACGAAAAATAAATATCGGATAACCTCTTGAAATGATGTTGAGATATATAGTGTAATCGGTGGAGTATAATGAACCCATGTTGTATTTATAAACTTTTAAATTTCTAAAGCTTAATGCATGAGATAATATTTTATCCAAACTAAGAAAAGAAAATACCAATATATTTCATTTTTTTTATCTAAATATTTTTTTACTATGAATTATGAGACATTTGCATGTGGTTTCCTCTAGTACTTGAAGATTCTCCTAACATGTAGACCTAAAATTTGGCACAAAATTTATTGTGATCAAAGTTTCAACGGTGGCAAAAATGCGTGAAGGAATTACTAATATTTAATATTTTCCGAAAAAGCATTAGAATATCCTCTTTTTTCATTATCTTTTAGGCATCATATTCATGTGCTTGACGAGTAGCATCCACTCCCATAAATTAATCAAATTTTGTTCCAGCTTTTTGTTTGTTTCCTTTTAGATCTGATTGGAATTCTAAAAGGCCTCGAGAATACTCTAGTGGGAAACTGTAGAATCCAACCAACGTTATATATTTGGAAATGTCATGTCAATAATTAAAGGATCAAACTATACACTCAAAATGTGAAAAGTCAGCCATCAATCTTTAATTGCGCTAAGGCACGCACTATAAGGGCTACCCAAACTTCAGAAACCCCCAAAAAATTGGGTATTACTACAGCGAGGGAGGAGGTTGTTTTGGGTAGCGAAAAAAATAGGGGTAGCGAATTTGCAACCCCCATAAGTCCGAAAAGTGGTGGGCCCCCACGTGATGCGCGCTGAGACCCGCACAACCTGAGCGCGTGGGGTGCGGTTGGGCGACGCATGCTGCAATTTTATATTTTTTTTCTCTTCTTTTTTATATATTATCATTTATCACCGTTTCAATTTTGTTGTTTTTGATTTTTTCGCACAATTAAATTAATTATTAATTATATATTATTAACCTTAAAAGTAATTTATTTATTTGATTAATTTAATTTTATTGAAGTGAAAATATAAATACAAAAAATAAGATACATAAATTATATGTATATATATATATATGTATAGATATGTTGAAAAAGTAGAATCATTACGTGTAGAATTTAGAAAATAGTTAAAAGTAAGTTACCATCATAATACATACAATTCATCAGTGTAATGTTGTCGACAGAAACTTACGATGACTGGCATAAATTAAAACGACGACATTCTGTCAAATTACAAAAATATCAATTATCATTTATAGTCAAACTCTCATGTATTTACAACTTTACTCCATTGTTATGACACATAAACTTAAACCACATGGATTTACTGTTGTGATCAGTCAGCATCAATACACCCCAAAAAATTAGGGGATTCAATTTCAAAGAAAATTTAGGTTTCATTGTAATTAAGAATACTTTGCAAAAAATCCAAAAAATTGGGTAAAAATGGTATCCCCCCAAAAAAGAAAAAAAAAAGTTCGAGTGTAGTTTGACATAACGTGAAGAAAAGGTCGACAATTTTATTGACATTTTCCCAAGACTTAGTTATTATCCAACTAATCTAATTGAGGGAACTTAGGTCATTAATTTATGTTTGAGGTATATATATATATATATATATATATTTATATTTATCGGTTCAGATATAAGATTTAGTTCAGATTTATTACTTCAAATTTTATTTATATTATAAGCAACAAGCTTAGTTATGATGTTGACAATATTATATATTTTGTTGCATGGTCAAATGCTAACATGTATTTCATACTCTTTATAACGTGCTTAGTAATTTACTCGTAATTGGCATTTGGCACCCACCAATAATATCAATTAATTACTTAACTGCCCTCACAATTTGGAAGGCTAAATCTAAAATTCTTAATTCGAAGCCCTAATTTTCTTACTAGTTTTCTTATCAATTGATTTGAAAAAATGAAAACTCGTCGAAAAATAAATTAGATGTTATATAATTTTGTTTTGTATTTTAAAATGTATAACTTTAAACTATAACAATGTTTCAAAATATACTAGTTTTATCATTTATGTTAATTTTATACGTGTTATGTAATTATTTATCGTACAACTCGCACCCCCAAATTAAAAATCCTGGATACGCCACTGATCGAAATTAATCACTTATCTGTATATATTATGTCGTCATTTTAAGGCACCCAACTAATACCAAATATACAACTTAAGAAATAAAATTAGAAGCGGAGATTTTTAAAAAAAGATTGGACATCTTTGATGATGTGTCAGTTTAACTGATGAGGATGGTAGATATCTTTCTACAAATAGCATCATTAATTTATCAAGGGAAAATAAATTAAAATTTAATGATGAATTAGGTCTAGCTTAAGTTTGTAATTATGCAAGTAATAAAATAAATATAATGCAAAAGCTAGGAACGTTGCAACGATTCACATAATAAAAATCAAAGTGATAATTGAAGAACAGATGCTTCTGAATTTTTTTACTAGAAACTAATAAACTAATGCTACACATTTCAACTTGAATTTTACACTATTGAAATGGAATATATTCCTCAAAATGTTTTTATTTATGCACCACTGATCCCCATGACAATCAAATTTCCTCTAAATTCTAATATTATTATCATAGGGTCCACTTTTAAATTGCCATTTATTAGTTACAAGTCAATTAGAATTTTTACATCTCCAACATATTGCAGAAAACGTTGTGACAATTATTCTGAGTTGAGTTATTGAGACGCTATATCCATCTTATTTTCTATTTATTTATATCATTTTAAGTAATTATATTATATAGATCTTACACCACATATCATTATTACATTTCATATAATTGATCTTGTGTTGGTACAAGTATGCAAAATTAACTTCAAAAGTAATGTTGGTTTACTAGAATTAGGTAATATTTCCCATCATCACAACCACCACCACCACCACCACCACCGGTGCACTTTAATATACCTAGTATGTGTAATTAAGTCAGGCCAAATAACTATGCTTTAAGTTTGCGAACCTAATCAAATTTCGAGCCTAAACATAGAATTTATAAATACATATTTGATATCTGATTATTTTATTTGACAATAAATTATTTTATGCTTGAAAAATATAATTTACTATGGTTTTTTTTTCTTATAGGAAATTTAATTGACTAGATAGTTAATATTCCTATCTCTGATTAAAACATAAAACTATACGTTAAATATTAAATTAATGATTTTATATATATTTTTTATCTATCTCATTAACAAGTTATTTGCTCTGAACTAGCTGAATAATATATAGCTCAAATTTGATTTGAGTTGTGCTAACGAATCTCATTACATGAACTTGAAAACCATATCTCATTTTCCTTTTTTTTTTTTTTTATAATTATTTGAGTAGTCAGATTATTAGTATACGATCCCATTAACTATTCTCATACTCAAAACTTTTGTTGTATCCTCCACTTGGATCACGTTATATGTATATGTCAAATTTGTAGTCATGTGATTTCCTTAACACATCATATATTGTTCATTAGTCAAATATAAGATTTAAATGATCCACTATTTATCCTAAATTCCAATCCAAACCCCTAAAAGGTTCTTTTTTTTTAGATAAATCCCTAAAAGAAATAAAAAAAATTTAGAAGATTGGTGGAATGTTCCAAAACTTATTATTTTATTGTATTATATGTATATACTTTAAATTGTAACGCAAAATAAAATACAAAACTCTTTATTGTTGCAAAGCTTATAAATGAACATTTCAAAATTTATTCTATGGCAATACCATTTGTGGTATGGGCAAACATATATAGTGGAATTATATTCATGATGGATTGTTTGGTATATAATATCAGATAAGATGTGATTTGATTGAAATATCTTTGACTATATAGTATATTAATATTATATTTGATAGGATATATTAAAATATCTTTAATATATAATTCATTATATGATACGATGTATTAAAATTAAATATACTTTAGATTTGTTATAATTAAGCTTTTTATTAATTATACCACTTGAAAAGATGGTATGCAAAATTCCACAAATCAATACTCCATTTGTTCCATTTTAATAGGCCTTAAGGTCTGACATGTACGTTAAGAAATTAATAATTTATAATAAAATATGATAGAGAAGATAATTTTTATTGAAGGTGTATTTGTCCAAAATATGAGAGAGAAAGATTAATATTAATTAATAAGAAGGTGGAGAGATAAAGTAAGTGGACCAAATGACATAATAATATAAATAATGAGTTATATTAAAGTGTTTGTTATATATTGAATTTTCATTTTTAATAGTAGCATATTGAAATGAGACACCATAAGATAAATCTACGGCCTTTTGATTTATAAAAGGCTATGTGTTTCAAATATTAGAATGTCATAAATTTATTATACACCCTAATCATTTGTATCAAACCATAGTGTATTAATTATCAAATAAAGACTATTACCAATACTCGAACCATATCTGCCAATTAATCCAATTTGATAAAAATTCAAATATAATTTTCCACAACATATTTATAAGCAATTCCATAAAATCTCTTTAGTTCATTAATCTTAATTTGGTTATTGTAATGTAATATCATATTATATATCGTGGTTCATAATTTATGTATGGCATATAAATGAACTGGAATATAAAAGAGAAATTTATATGTACACTCAAATATACGCTGCATCAATATTTTTTAATTAAAATTTCTTAATTCAATTAAGAATTATTAATCATAATGATAATTTAATTAGCACAGATGCATCATTTGACGCATCTAAATATACTAAATAAAAATAGCAAAATAATAATAAATACCAAGATTTTCACATTATTAATTTACGTCTTGAAATAATAATGTTAAGTAGGAGAAAAGTTGTGTGTGAGTGATAATTTGTTTGTATTTGTAATTATAAATAATAATTGAATATACTGTTCAAAATAATAATAAATGAATATATTGTTGAAATAATAATCTGATAAATTTGTAATTAGTGAAAATAATATATTAATAACTATGGAGTAAATATAACGATATAGTTCGAACTCCTAGGTTTATATTTAGCTTTAGATATTCCCTAATTTTATTGTATGAAAACTAATAGTTGAATATAGTAAAATATGAAGTAATAGAAATTTGGATTCAAATTCTGTTTACGTGCGGTGTAATATATTTTGTAATTATAGAATATAGGGTGAACAAACTATATATTTTGTAATTATGGAATAGTAGGCGGGACAAGCTTTACTAAATCTCATTTATTCTCTCCGTGTTGAAACAGGACAAATTGAATTGGCATTTACCTAATATACTGATTTCCTTTAATAAATTAGATATCTCCACTATTAAGCCACTGTTCATCCTAAATTTTAATATCAATTCCTTCGAAATCTGCAACATTCCGTAACCGATGGTTGAAATCTGTAATTGGCAATGAAATGACCAATAGTTTCCTTTTTGTCGCCTCCCAACGACCCATCCGCATTCAGAAAAATTATCAAGAATGTATTTTGGCTAATTGGAATTGTATTTTGATAGAGATTTAATCCACTTATTATTATATATATATATATATATCAGAGAAGAAGACTTTGTTTTCATTGTGAGTGCTAGTATGTTACACATGCTGAAGAAGTTTGAAATTATCAGCAAAAGGCATCTTTTCCCACGATTCATATGCCTCAATTTTAATTGCTTTCCTTGCTTTGTCCTTTTCTTTTTTTATTTTGGCGCTGGCCATTTATAAGATCCAAGAAAGCTGAAGTCCTCATTCTTTGAGGCGAGGTGGTTGATTGTTGTTAGGATCAAGAAAGATACATACAACGCAGCCCCCAAATTCTCGAGGTTAAAGGGGCCGTGATTTGGCGACCCTAAATTTGTTTGAGAGAGAAAAGCAGAATGGTGTTCATAACGGAGGAAATGATCAAGGAGTTTCAAGCCCAGATTGAAAAAAGTTAGCCTTTTCTACTCCTCTGCTGCCAAACATTTCATATTTTTTATTTTTATTAGTTTGTACTTTTTTATTTTGCGGGTGCTGATGTTTAATCCTTACATTGCAGTCGATGAATCGCTGAAGAAGACATTCCTGGTTCGTAATTTTCGTTGATCTATTTAATGTTTTCAGTGTATAAAGAGAAGTGACTGACTTTTGAAGTTCTCATGAACTTTGGTTTGGTCCCTTGTTCTTTTTCCTTTTTTCTTGATTTTGTAATATTGCAGAATATATCGTTAGTAGTTTCTGTTTATCCAAATTGTGGATGGAGGAGAGGTTGGAGTGGTCAATGTCAAAGTCTAGTTGCAGCATAGAAAAGGAGACTTTGGTTGTTTGAAATTTTTAGCTACTTTGTCTGAATTGCCTGCTGTCGGTTACTCAGTTTGAGTAACTTGCTTGTGAAAGACTACGAGTTTGCGTAATCAAGCGATCATAAAAAAAATTCTGAATTTTGAATAATTTTTACTATTTGCTTTACTTTTCCGCAAGTAGTATTCTTTAACTATGCAAACAATTCTGAGGTTACTTTAATTAATCTGATTTTTGGTTGGTTTCTGTATCTTTAATTGTACGTACCAGTGTGAGTTTCATTTGATCAGCCAGTTTTTGTGCCTAAGATGCACAGATTATCTAATGTAACTTTTACTTTTACATTTGCCATAAAAGAATTAGTTGAAGTGAATATGAACTTATGATAGAAGGCGATTGGTTGGTAAACTTTTCAACAAAATAAGAATGGGAGATGAGGATGCAAAATTTGACCTAAAGAATTGAGGAAGAGGACCTTTAGCTAATGATTGATGTATTGGAACTTATTTCGAGTTTATTTGTTCGTCCCCGTAAACTGATATTTTATTTGCATTGCTTACAACTTTTGTTCTCTGATAATATGCAGAATGTACATAATGGTTACGAAAGGGAGACCTTGGTGAGGTTTATAAAAGCGAGGGAGGGGAGTGTCTCGGATGCATATAATATGGTTTTCTCCAATACCTTTTCTCCTTTTAAAGTGAGTTTATTATTGTTATGAAGCGTACCCTAAAACTACTCTATATTTTTCAGCTTGTTGAGTGTTTAAACTGGAGGATACAAAATGAAATTGATGATATACTGGCGGTGAGTTTTTTGGGATCATTTTCTCTAAAACGTATCGCATTCCATGTGTTCAATCTATCTAGTTCTGTTTCACTCTATTTTTCATTAAATATTATATTTGGTTAGTGTTCAATACTGACTGATATTCCATTTGTGTTCAGAGGGAAAATAAAAGATTGAAAATGTTTGGTATGGCCATTTAAGTGTTAGTGTAATAGTGTAATCTACAGAATATACATTACTGGATTCAAGAGATATTGTTCATGGCTCTGATTTTTTGGGGTAGTTTAGACTTGTCAAAGTTGGAAGTTGTGACAAAATTTATAAAACCTTCCAATGCTCAAAAACTCAAAAAAATCTGAATCTTAATCTACTTGCATGCCATGGAAATGAGCCGAATATTTTTTCTGCATGTTGATGATGACACTTATGTTTCACTTTTTATAGTTTCACTTTAATTTTGTTCCCTTGCAGAAGCCAATTAACCCTAGCGATGTCTATAGAGCAATACGGGATACTCAGCTTGTAGGGATATGTGGATGCACTAAAGAGGTAAATTTTAACTTCTTTTACATGATGGATGACATTTGAATAAATTGTATTATTCAGTTGAGGTTCTTTTCCTAGACATATTTTTACCTTGTTCCATAAATCTTACCTAATGTCTTAGTCCCTAACAAATATATTCAACTTATGCTGTTAATAGAGATGTTAATAGTACCATCTCATGTTTTACCTTGGTTTATTTTCTAGGGTCTTCCCGTCATTGCTGTTGGTGTTGGGCTCAGCACATATGACAAAGCATCTGTAAGATGTCTATGCTTTACTTCCTTACTTTACAAGAAGTCAATACTTCTGGAATTTTAAGCTGGAACCTCATTCTTGATGAAGAATTGCAGGAATAATGTACAAAATATTTGTATATTGCAAGATTGTGTTTAATTTGCTTGTGTAGTGTATATGTTTTATTTTTCCCCGTGTATTTCTTTCTAATGATTTTCTCCTGTTTTAGATTCACTACTATGTTCAATCACACATCCAGATGAATGAATACAGAGATCGTGTGGTATTGGTAAGCACCAGCATCCAATTTTCAATTTTCAGCTGCCTGTATATTGCTAATTGTATCTGTTACTTACTCTATGTTTTTGCAAATAGCCTTCTGCTTCCAAAAAATATGGACACTATATCGGGACATGCATAAAGGTTCTGGACATGACTGGTCTAAGGCTGTCTGCTCTGAATCAAATGAAGGTAACATGTCCATTTCCATGTCCTTTACCAGATTTTTTTGGGTCTATTATGAGCTAAGTTTGTACCTGCATAGAAGTTTTTATAGCTACACAATTTGTATGATACTTGTAATCTCTTTGCCTAATTGGTACCCTTCTGGGAAATAATTCGATATTGTAAGGTCTTTTCTGCTTAAAAGCCTTTCTTAATTGAATTCAAACAGATTTCTGGATTTCTTGCATGATTGCCTCAACAAGATTAAAGGAAACTGATATAAGGCACATTGAAGTTAAATGAGCATTTGTGAGGAAGAGACTTCTTCTGACTTATGCTGCTATCCGATAAAGGAACTCTTATACTTTGTTCTTTCTCCATTCCAGCCTCAATTGTAACACCAGAAAAGTTTGACAATCGATTTGCATTAGTGATGAAATGAACCGTTTGTCATTCTTCATGTATAAATTGCATTGGAATTCATATATACAAAACTAATATTAATCCACCTCTCTTGTTTGCAGTTGTTGTCTGCAATATCTACAATTGATGACTTGAACTATCCTGAGAAGACGGAGACTTATTACATAGTCAATGCCCCATACATATTTTCATCATGTTGGAAGGTCCGACATCCAACAACAATGCACTTAATCTGTTTGCATGTCAGCATTCAAATAATACCATAATTTCCTTTCATGTTGGCAGGTCGTTAGACCCCTTCTGCGAGAGAGAACAAGAAAGAAAGTTCAAGTTCTTTCTGGCTGTGGCAAAGATGAATTATTGAAGGTTGGCACTCTTCTGGTTCATGCTCTCTTGCTGGTCGAGTCCCCTTATAAATTCATCTAGAAAAAACATCATATTTTCTTACCGTCAGTTCTTAAACAAGAAGATAATGGTGAATGAATGTGAGGACTTGATCATCGTTCAACTCTGACGTTACGCCTCATTCTGCAGATTATGGATTATGAATCCCTTCCGCACTTCTGCAGAAAAGAAGGTTCTGGATCTCGGAATTCTAGAAATGGAATGGTTAGCAATTGCTATAGCTTGGACCATCCCTTCCATCAGCAGCTCTACAAGTACGTTAAGGAGCAAGCTGCATTAGTGGAGTCAGTTGCTCCAGTGAAAGACGGTTCAGTCCACGTAGATTATCCCGAGCCTGATCCAGAAGATGTGAAAGTTGCACAAACCATAGAATCCGAGTTCCAAAAGCTTGAGAACCGGAAAGGGGTCTGTGACTCGTTGCACGAGCTTGAGATAAGTGGGGACTGAGGCCAGCCGGTGGGACGTCTCTTGAAGGTCTGAATACATAGTGTAAGTTGCCAGAGCTGTGTGCACCGCAGTGTGACTCGTATATTATTACAAAAGCATTCTACGAAGCTGTAGGGACGGAGCAGTAGGAGCGGTCGAGGATATGAGGTCCATCCTTTTATTGTTGAAATCGCAGGACTTCAAATGTGTGAAATGGGTGGGTCCTAGTATTCTGCTATTGTTCTTCTTTTGTATATTTTTGTTATATAAGGCTTATAAAGAGAAAGGTGTAGCAGACTTCGCAGCATAATTCATCGTGCGCTCCTCTTTATTTATAAAATTTTATTATTGTGTGAATTGAGATGTTCGGAGGTTGATTTTTTCTTGCTGTCATGATAAGAAATAATTATATATTAAAATTGCAGTGAATTTAATTTAGAAGCTGCTAAACAAATTTTACTTAATATTATGATTTTAATTTCTTAATCTCGAAAGTTGAGAAAAAGTAAAGTAGATTAAAGGGGCATTCCGAGAATTGAACTCGGGACCTCTCGCACCCTAAGCGAGAATCATACCACTAGACCAAATGCCCAATTTGTTTTGTGTTTTCCTTTTTTATTAATTAAACTTTATTTATGAAAAAAGACAAACTTTAATCAGATATTGACACTCCTAATCTATAACTTGTGTCGTTCCAAACTGCTACTCAACTAAAATACAAAATAATCATGTTGAGCCTTGATGATGAGCTCGAGGTTTTTCTTTTTTCTTTTTTCTTTTTTTTTTTACTGACCCCCGATCTAGGAACCGTCGTTACGCTTTGCATCGTTGCGCTTGAGCACATAATGGTCGGCAAGAATGCAAAATCTCATGCGGAATATGCTCAATGTTACGCAAACACAGCACATTTGATGAATACAACAGAATCAATACGTTATATATGCTGATAAATGTGTCTGCACTGGGCACATGTTTAATAGTGGGTCGTGATTTGGCCGCATGGCCGTTGCACCTGTACAAACTACTCAACATGTACAAAGTAGGGTAGGAAGGGGCATAAAATAGCAAACATCTATACTACGTCCCAGCAACTTATGTTATCCTTCTTGTCACTTGTCATCGCCCGTCCTCACCATGACATAAATTATATGCAACCACCTCTGATCATACAACATAAGTAAATGCTACCAGGAACTTAGCTTAATTGCCTGTAGCACTTATAGGCAAATGCAACTGATATAGCAGCCGTAACAACAGCAAGTGCAGCATATGTATCTTCACTCTCCCAGCTTTCGTACCACGTAGGCATTGAACAGACTCTACGAGGGCCAACCCCTTTGCCACTATTTTTCCGTGAGACAGGTTTCTTGGAGCTCTTCTTAATTTCAGTGGCAAAGTTTGGTGCAAGTGGAGGATCTTCTCTTTTCTCTTCTAACACAGGGTTCTGACAGCAAGAGAAGTCTCCATTAACACGACAACAACCCTCGCCCTGCATTTGAGATGCACACACTCTACCACTTTCTTCATTTGTTTGTGTAGAGTCCTTCAAG
>JAYDZE010046752.1:0-26408 GCA_034509125.1 Monilaria moniliformis | reverse complement strand
TGCCTTCCTGCAGGCACTCGAACAGGAGCAGCAGGAGCTGTTGTTGCGGGTTGCAAGAGCTGTTCCTCCAGCTCAGCTCCTTCGAGTTCTTCGAGCTCTGCCTCCAATTCATCCTAGTGGAAGGAAAAGGTTAAGAAATGCTCAATTGGAAGGAAGAAACAAAACAAACAAGTTATCAGGAACTACAGCATACCTCATCAAAATCAGCTGCTGCACCAATAGGCGTGGACAAAGCTTCTTGAATTTGTTTCATGTTTTCAGTCTGCTCGTTGATTTCATCCATTGTCTTGTCCACGTCATCGATATTGCTACACCAGCAAAATTCAGTAGAAAATATGAGGAAACATGATCCACATCTTACCAGATGGAGGGTGTTGTATCTCAATATAACATTGGCATCAAGTGCAATGATATATAGTAGGAATATTTTTCCTCAGCATGCATAACAAACCACTTTTTCTCCTCATCCAAACATGAATATACATGCATTTTACAGAAATATAATACATTTACATGTCAATTGAAAAGTTTAGTTCGGCCTCTAAAAGACTATGCTAAATCACTATTTAGACGGATAAAGATGGATGATGTGAAGCATTTACTCAGCATAAAGTCTTGTTTTATCTCCAGTCAAAACTATAACATCTTTTCTTTTTTTCTTGGTTCCTCTCTCTTATAAGTTTGGTGTTGCATAGGCTTTAGTTTGAGCGGAATGAGGTTACCAAATTTGTTAAGAGCTGAAAACTTTACATTTGCCAGTTCATAATCAGTTCAACATACTCTTAGCAATAAAAAAAAAATGTGATATGCATCAAAATAACTTACGTTGCCTTCTGCATAGCCTTCATTGCAGCTGCTCCTGTTCTCAAAGCATCTACAGTTTCTGTGGTAGCTTTTGCTCCCTCTAGCATTATCATCTAGAAACAAAAAAGGCACTATTTAAAAAAGGCCACATAAGATAGAATCAATGACAGGTAAGCAACATCATTGATGCATAAAGATCACCTGATCATGAATTCGCAACTGGAAATTTCCAAGCTGTTCAATTTGTTGTTCATAAAGCCTTTTTCTCTTCAAACATTGTATTGCAGCTATAAACAGGTTGACAAAGGAACTTTATTATTAAGGTATTACTTCAGTTTGATAAATTCAATTAACAAGGTTACAAGCACAGATCCCAACAAACCACACCATAACAAATATCTGAAGGGAAATTGCTTGATCGAGGAAAGGAAAACAAATCGTATCGCACTATTAGACCATAATCTATATATATGTTTCAACATTTGTCCTCAGAAATTTATAATGAGTAAATAAAGTACAAATTTTCTACAGAAGTTCCAAGAAACAATAAAAAACTCAGAGCTCAGCTGCTCAACGAGTTACGTCAAAAGATACATTATCTACGTTCTCATAAGTTACCATCACCATACCCCTTTTATTTTTAGCTCGAGTGAACTCCTTGGCCCTTTCAACTTCAGCGGCAGCCTTCTTCAAGAGAACTTTCTCCTTTTTCTCCAGCATCTCAAGAGTCTGCACACAGTACAGCATTCAACATAATATACAGAACTGAATATGATAACACATATACACAAGTCTTGGAAAAGACTTAGGCATAATCTGATAAATACACAACAAAATAATAAGAATATAGAATAAGAAACATAAGCATAAGATATGTCTTCAGTCGTCACTTATCAACATCCTCTAAACCGCATAGAATGAACCACTAAAAGAGTCGTAAGCCAAATAATCCAGCTACAAGATATCATAATTAAGATATGTGAAACACACAATAATACAGTCTTGATAACCAAAGCCACACATACTGATTGAAATATAATTTCACATAGCATTTTGTGGTATTCTGTTTACATGCCAATCTAAAATAAACCAGGGTTACTACAAGAATTGCATTCTGAAATCAGTTTACAAATAACTAAATATCATCAAAACTGAAAATGGGCGAAATACTTAAATATAATCATACTCAATACAACTGTCAAAGCAGTCATCTAAACTTTTACTGACACCAAAAAAAAAAAAAAAAGAAGAAGAAGAAGAAATTCCCATACAATCTAGACACAGAAATCAGATCATAGTTTTTACAATAACTCTAAATTGAGAAATAAACAACATAACCAAAAACACACCGCAAATCACAAACCGTACCTCATTTAACTTATCTAACGTTGCGAGAGCATCCGTCTCTTGCTTAGGCTTTCCAAAAATTCTAGTAAACATCGTCGATTATTTATTACCAGCTGGAGAAATATGAAACAGAATTGAATCTTTAAACCCTGCAACAAAAACAAATACTCCATCAATTTGATCGACGGTTGTTAGTCATCTGGATTGCTTCAAAATCCAACAAATTAACCTGTGAAATATCTTCAATTACAAACATCACTGACCTGCGGATTCAACGGATGGGGAAATCAACCAGGACTGCTTCTTGGAAAATGAAAGGATTAAATTTTTTATAAACAAGAATTTTTTTTTTTGTAGAAATTGGATGGAAATATCTGATCGGAAGACCCACCCCTGCTTGAGGTCGGGAACTAATGTGACGGGCTGTGATGTTATGAATGTGACAGACCAATTGAATCTGGAGCCAGATAATATTTTGGGGCCGTTTGCGTTTTGGTCCTTGAGTTCAAATTCATTTTGATTTAGTCTCTCTATACAAATTAAGGGGTCATTTGGCAGTCCTTATAAGATATAACGAGATAAATAAACTAAAATGAATTTTAAGATAATGAACCACTGTATTATCAAGATAATTAGGATACTTTTTTTGTTTATTTGATAGGAATATATAAATCCAGATAATATTGTAAATTACTTTTTTACCATTACTAAAATATGAATATATTTATCTAATTTTAAGATTGAATGATATTTTGATTGTTTTACTAACTTAACTAAATTGCCAATTTATTTATTAATTACCGTAATAAGATGACAAAATACCAATATTAAACAATGATTAATTTAACTAAATTCTAAATAGTTTAATGTGAGTAATTAAAATTTAGAAAATATTTAATAAGTTCTTAACAAAATTAATTAATGATTAATTAAAAGTTAATGACCAATAGTGGTCGGCGGCCATGGCCAATTCCAGCGACTCCAATTTAAACCAGTTTGCATCCCCAAAACCAAGAAATCAAACATTGAGACTGGAAACCAAATTAGAACCAAGAATAGAACCCAAAACTTTGAAAAAATAGTGAATAGAAGTGGCTCAGATTAGAGAAAAATGGTGTCACCGCCGTGGCTGGAAAACCGAGAGGAGACTCAAAACCAAATTAGAACCGAGAATCGAACCCAAAACTTTGAATTTTTTTGTACAGAAGTGGCTTAGATTAGAGAAAAATGGTGTCACCGTCGTGGCTGCAAACTCAGTTGCAATAGTGTCGACGTCTGGGTTTGCCCACCAAGCAACGACGAGCAACCACCACTTTCGAAAAGAAATCGAACAACCTTCGAAAAAACCCAGAAATTATCACAGCCACGACACACAATTGCAAAAACAACTTCTAATCGACAAAGCGCAGAAAATCATCACAACCACAATCCACAATACCCAAATCCAAGTCATAATCGACAAACTCTTGAAACCCAGAGTTCAAATAGGCTCAAACGTGAAACCCTAATCAATGCTAATCGAACAAGAACGTGGTTAGATCCGGCGACGACAACCAAATCGGCCCAATCTCAGAAGAGAGGGCGGTCATGGAGTGACAGGCAACGACGACCATGGTTAGATCTGGCAACGACAGCCACGGTCAGATCTAGAGTGATGTTGACCGCTACCACCACAAACCACAACTACTGTCGGTCGCCAGATCGGTCGGTTCGGTTTGGTTAATAACCGAACCGATTTGTCAGTTAGCCGATTAAGAATTGGAAGAAAATGGGAACCGAAACCGAAATCGATTTGGAGTCGGTTAGGCTTCTAACCGATCGGTTAATCGGTTAACAGAAATAAATTTTAAACTAATTTTAAATCTTGTTATTTCAAATTCCCATGAACTTTGAATTCGTAGGACTAAAAATAATTTGCTCTAGACTTTTCCTACTTTTATAACAACACTTTCTTCCTCCCTTAGCTCTCCATAATCGATGTGGATAAGAACATGCATAATGCAAAAGCAAAGAGGGCTTTTATAACAACACATTCTTCTTCCCTTGCCTCTCCACAACCAATGTGGGATGAGATGTGCTTTTATATTAATCGGTTTTTTTTTTCGGTTAATTGGTTTAACCGATCGGTTACCGGTTATAACCGATAACCGATCCCGCTATAAACTAGGAACCGAAACCAAACCGAAATCGAAAATTTCGATTATCGGTTATCGGTTAACCGGTAACCAACTAACCGTTTTACCATCCCTAGTGATGAGTGATGCACCAAATCAATACAAAATAAAAATAGAAAACTTGGTGGGATGAGTGATGCACCAAGCAATAACGTTTTGAAAAATGATAAAAATCTCCATTTGCATTGTCGCTTTGCCTTCCCAAAATCTTTTTTTTAATTATTGCCATTGTTGAGAAAAGCAAGTTTCGTAGGTATATTAAAATAACACAAGATATATAAAGTAAGAGGAGTTTTATGATAAAAAATTATTATACAAGTAGGATAAGAATTTAATATTAGTGTTTGGTAAATAAGATATAAATCAAAATAAAAATAAAAGTAATATTTGGTAGATTAGATTATATTATAAAAAAATGTGAAATTATATATTTGCTCTTATTAAAAATATGAATATATTTATTTTATAATTTGTTGATAGTAAATTATTTAACAGTTAATTAACCAATATAAATTATCTAGCAAAGTGAGTTATTCAACAGTTAATTAATAAACCTAAATTAAGATTTATTAATTTATATAAAATTTAGGCTAAGTTTTGAAATACTTAATTTTAGATTAATTAATTGAGTAATGACTAATTAATAGTAAACCAAAGAATGAATTAAACAAAATTTAAACTGAATTTATTATTTCAATAATTAATCAAATTAATTAATGACTAATTTATAATTAAATCAAATTAATTGTAATGAATTTATATTTAAACCCAAAATTATTCATGCATAGAATTCGACATCGCTGCAGGCGCTGCCACGATCTGTCACCGCCATGGCAACAATCTTGTCGTCTGGGTTTGCCCCGCCAAGCGACGGTGACCGACCCTCATTTGAACAAATCGAAGCCAAGCTTCGACCAAGAAGCGGTCATCATAGCCACCATCAAGAACAGATTTAGTCCCAAATATTGAACCCAAATCGAGACCAACTCTCATGCCCAAAATGAAGAACCCAAATCGCGACCAAGTCTCACGCCAAAATTCGACCAAAACCACAATTGGCCAGATACAGAAAACCACCAGCGCTGTCGCTAGAGAGAAGAAAGGATAGATCTTGGCGAAGGTAACGGTGACAATGACGGCACGGTGGCTCAGAGACGAGGGGGTAAAGAATGGGAGAGGGTAAAATATGATATCATGGGCAAACAGTATATTATCGCACCATTTTGGTGCGATTCACAAACTGGTTACAATAATCAAGACGATGCTGTTTTTGGCAAGAATGGAAGCGAGCCGAGATAAAAATTAATTATGCTACCAAACACACAAACAAGACTGTTGGGCCAGAATATTATATCATAACTTTAACATGGGTACCAAATTGAGCCATAAAATATAATACTCCATCCGTCCATAAAAAATAGTCTCATTGGTGGACAACACATGTTTTAATGTACAATTGGTAAAGTAAGAAAGATAGGAAGAAAAAGCAATTGGAGAGAGAAAAATTGGTTGATAAAATATGAGAGAGAGGAAAAAAATGGTTGGAGAGATAAAAGTAGTGGGTCCTAGTGATATAAGTTGTAAATAGATTGATGTTTAGGGCTATTGTATTGTGAGAAATTTTCCATAGATAAAATGAGACAATTTTTGGTGGACAATTTAAAATAGAAAAATGAGTCTATTTTTCGTGCACGGAGGGAGTATATAAACATACATATATAACCTCATTTAATTAGTCAGCGAAGTTACATTAAAAATGAATTTGGATAAATAATGATTGATTGGTTTGTAACCAAAATTTATGCATGGATGAGTTAAATTGCTAATTAATTAGGCAACGAGATTACATCACTACATTTGACTGGAAAGGTAATCTGGAATTACCCTTGTCATCAATTTTACGCCAAAATCTCATACAATTTCGGAATCCAATATAATCAAATATGCCACTGCAACGAATAAGTCTTATATTGTTTTTTTAAAATCAAAAATCACATCCGCCATAAATTCCTCCTTGCTGAAAAACCCTAGCCGCCATACTAGGGTTTAGAGGAGAGTCGTTCTTCCCTTTGGGCGAAGCTACTCCCTGGCGTTCCAGGCGAAGGAGTTTTGGAGGCCGTTAGAAGATGGACCCGAATGATATCTCGAACTTAGTTGCGGAATTGAATCTGGAGAAGGAGGCGGAGGAAGCAGTCGTGGAGATAAGTTTAGATGGGGATTCGCAGGAACCGCAAACCTACAGAAACCGCGTAGAAACGCTAGTGGTTGGTAAGATATTTGCAACAAGAGTTGCTAACCGGGAGACCCTACGTATACACATACCCAGAATTCTCCAAATTCGTGAGGAAGCGGATATTGAAATAGTGGGTGATAACTTGTTCGTTATCATCTTCAATAGTGTACGTGATCGAAATCATGCCTTGTACGACGGGCCGTGGCATTTTTTCGAGAGTTATATGGCCTTCAAAAAGCCGAGGGGCTTAGAGAAGCCCTCGGACGTCCAGTTCACAGAATTTTCTACGTGGGTTCAATGCCACAATCTCCCTATTATGTGCATGAATCCAGTAACCATACGGCGAATCGGAGAGGCCGTGGGCAAGGTGGAAGAAATTGACGAAGGTGAAGGAGGGAATTGTTTGGGACAATATGCACGAGTTCGGATAACGAGAGAAATAACCAAGCCATTACAACGATGCGTAAAGATCACACTGGGCAATACTCCCGAATCACAGACCGTGCTTATTCGATACGAGAGACTTCCGGAGTTTTGTTCGGCGTGTGGTCGAGTGGGCCATGTAGTTCGTCATTGCCAAGACTCTTCCGTCGATAAATCCAAGAAAGCTTTCGGCCCATGGTTGAAAGCCACACGCACACAAGAACTAAGACGGCAACGCAATACCCCAATACGAAAGGAAAAGAACGATGGCAAACCCTCAGACAGTGAGATTGGCGAGACAGCCTGGATCCGACAGCAACCATCCCGGGAGGAAGGCACAGATGAGAATGGTGGGGATGGGAACATTGAGATTAGCCACAAATTGACGGCCGAGAGAGTTTCGACAGCTCTCTCTATTATACCTGTTCCGGAGCAAGAAAGGCCGCAAAGAGGGATGGATTTGGAGGTTGACCGAGAGGGAAGGAACAAAAAAGAGGGGACTGGAATTAATGATATACAGATGCTCCCGGAGGTAAGGCGAACGGAAGAGGAGGCGAGGCCCAAGGCTAATCAACACATAAAGGAAAAAGCTTCAGGACGTGGCTGGAAACGTCGGGCACGGGAGACTCATTGGAGAGTTGGTGATCAAACTGCAACTACTTGTAAAAAAGGCAGGAAGCGAGAAGGGGACGAAGGCATAAATGATGAGGACTCGATACACAAATTAAAGCAGTTGCGAACCACATACACAAGTCAAGACACTGAGGAAACGGCGGAGGCTGCCGCGCAGCCCCGCCGATCGCCATGAGTTGCATATTTTGGAACGTGCGCGGGATGGGTAGCACGGGCGCGTTCCATAGGCTGAAGCGAGTCATCGCTAAGGCTACCCCGAGTTTGGTTTTCCTTAGTGAAACTAAACTCGATAACACACGTTGTCATTGGTGGAAGATGGCCCTCGGCATGCATGGCTTATTTTGTGTTGATGCTAGAGGACGAAAAGGAGGTTTGGTGTTAATGTGGGATAGCTCGATGGACATAGAAATCAAATCATACTCGGAGGGTCATATCGATTGTTTGGTGAAAGGAGCGAAGGAGCCTTGGAGATTCACGGGAATGTACGGTCATCCGGACACGGACCAACGCCGCTTTACGTGGGAATTGATGCGGCGTCTTTCGGACATGGATTATGGAACCGGGATTGCGTGGATTCTTGGGGGAGATCTTAATGAAATTATAAACAACGAGGAGAAGAGCGGGGGCCGGATTCGTCCAACAGCTCAAATGGCAAAATTTCGTGATGCAATTCTTTATAGCGGTCTTGATGAAGTTACTATGCCGGATAAAGGTTATACTTGGTTCAATCGGAGAGCGGACGAGCCAATTTACGAAAGATTGGACCGAGTCCTAATAAATAGGGAATGGAGAGCTTTGTATGCAGGTACGTCGACTACTCTCCTCGATTTCTATGGGTCTGATCATCGACCAATCTTATGTTCCTTTGAGACGCCCAAGGCAGAGTTGCGGCGGGGAGGGAAAGGCCGTTTCTTTTTTGAGGACAAGTGGCTGCTCGAGAAGTCCTTAACTCCTGATTTTATGTGTGAATGGGAGTCTCTTCGAACGGTGAAGGATATAACTTTGAAGCTGGGCAAATGCGCAAACTTCCTGAAAAGGTGGGCAAATACTAACTTCGACATTGAGAGGAAGAACATCGAGGTAATGAGGAGGAAGCGGCACGTTCTAATGGGTAACACGGGAGGCAAAACAACCCATCTTGAGATCCTTCAACTCACTAAGGAGATCGAACATGCTGAGGAGATCGAAACTGCCCACTGGCGACAACGAGCCAAGCTGAATTGGCTCACGAACGGGGATCGTAACACCTCGGCATTCCATAGCTACGCTTCGAAGCGGAAAACAAAAAATGAAATAAGAGAGCTTCTGGATGATAACGGCATGGCGGTCCAAAGGGAGGAGGATAAAGCTCAGATTATAGAGGCCTTTTTTGATCGACTGTTCCGAACAAGTCAGCCGAGGCGGATGGATATCGATTATGTTACAGGGACGGTCACACAACATCTCGCCAAAGAGGATGTCGATTTTCTCACTAGCCCCTTTGATAGGAAGGACATCTCCATTGCTTTATTTCAGATGGCTCCTTCGAAGGCCCCGGGACCAGACGGCTACAACGCACGCTTCTTCCAAAACTTTTGGCCAATGATAGGGGAAGAGGTTACAGAATGCGTTCTTAAGATCTTAAATGACGGAGGGGACATCAGTGCATGGAACAAAACCTTGGTATGTTTAATTCCAAAAACAAAGAAACCAAGGACGATTATGGAATTTCGACCTATCAGCCTTTGCAATACGTTATACAAGTTAGTTGCGAAGACGATCGCTAACCGTTTGAAACAGGTGCTTGGGAAAGTTATTGACGAAGAGCAGAGTGCGTTCATTAAGGAGAGATTGATCACGGATAATGTTCTTATTAGTTACGAATGTCATCACTGGCTTCGTAATAGGAGGAAAGGAAGTGATGGATATGCAGCGGCTAAACTAGATATGAGCAAGGCCTACGATAGGGTCGAATGGTCCTTCCTCGAAGCAATGATGCGGAAACTTGGTTTTCCGGACAATTTATGCAAGCTAATCATGCGTTGTGTCACAACAGTCCAGTTCTCGTTCCTTTTAAATCGACGCATACACGGAACGGTGATACCCTCCAGGGGTCTTCGGCAAGGGGACCCGTTATCCCCTTTCCTTTTTGTTATATGTGCTCAAGGCCTCTCCTCACTGCTTCATGACGCTGAAAGAAGGCGATTAATTTATGGCATCCCTATCGTCCCAAAACAGGTCAGTATTACTCATCTGTTTTTTGCCGATGATAGTATTCTATTCTTCAAAGCAACTGAGGACGGAGCAAACTCGGTGAAGGAAGTTCTGCGTGTGTACGAGACTGCTTCCGGACAATGTGTGAATTCGGATAAATCAACGGTATCCTTTAGCCCCAACTCAACAGTAGAAGTCATTCAACGAATCTTGGGAATCCTCAGCATTAGGCGAGAGCAGGGAGAACAAAGATATCTCGGTCTCCCCACTTTCAGTCACAGACAGAAGCGCTTGCAGTTTGGATACATAAGGGATCGAATTCAGCAACGGATCATGGGATGGAATCAACGGCAGCTCTCGGCAGGAGGAAAGGAAACCTTAATTAAAGCTGTCATTCAAGCAATTCCAACGTACACTATGCAGTGCTTCAAAATTCCGGATAGTATTTGCTCCGATATAAACAAGCTGTGTGCGGGGTTCTGGTGGGGAGATCGGGAGGATAAGAGACGAATGCACTGGGTCCAGTGGCTGAAACTTTGCAAGCCGAAGAGCAAGGGAGGGCTCGGCTTTCGGGACCTGAAAAAATTCAACGAAGCTCTTTTAGCAAAACAGTTGTGGCGGCTGATTCGCTATCCGGACTCCTTAGTATCCCGGTTATTCCATGGGAGATACGGTGCAGGAGAGACCCTTTTGGCAGCAAAGGCGAAACCGAATTGTTCATATTTGTGGCGATCGATTCTCAGCAGTCGGGAAATCGTTCGGAAAGGACTCCGATGGAGAATTGGAGATGGCCAAAATGTGAAGGTTTACGAAGATCTTTGGGTGGCTGGGAATCGGACGGCAACGCTGAAAGGCATAAGGGGCCGGCGCAATCCAAATATGAGAGTAAGAGATTTAATCTCAGCCGACGGAAGCTGGAAAGAGGATACTATCTACGAACTGTTTCTCAAGCATGAAGCCGAGGCCATCCTTAATACCCCTCTTCGTGAACACTCAAGTTGTGACAAATTAGCATGGGCCTACGATCAACATGGACAGTTCTCGGTCAAGTCAGCCTACCTTCTTCTCATCGGGCAGTATGACGAGCACGCAGCTTTAAGCAAAGAAGATTCGAAGTGGTGGAGTCGACATGTTTGGGCGACGACAGTGCCTCCGAAGGTCAAAATTTTCATATGGAGGTTTTTAAATAATTTAATTCCAGTGGCCGGCAATCTGAAGGAGCATCACACACCCTCGGACGGAATTTGTGAGGTCTGCAAGAATAGATGGGGAACAACGACCCATGCACTCATATTCTGCCCGAGCGTTAAAGATATCTGGAAAACCAGTCGGTTTTGGACGGTGCTAAGGAATGGCGATATGGCTGACTCCCAGGAAATAGCTGCGGTGATCCGACAGAGTTTCCGGAAAGATGAGTATGACATTTGGTGCATGGTTTTGTGGAGAGTGTGGCAGTACATATGCAAGACACTCCATGATGTTGGTCGACAGGCTCGTAAGCCCTCGGAAGAGGAATGCATGATTCTTTGGGAAGAGTTCAATGCCGCCAGAAAAGTCCAGCTTGCTCCAGGTGATAAAGGGCTGAAATGCGGCGAGAGGAAGTGGTGTAAACCGCGTCAAGGAGTATTCCGAGTGGACGTTGATGCAGCTTTTAATCTGCAGACGAGCTCGTTCGGGGTGGGAGTGATAGTTCGCGACTGGAATGGACAAGTGAAGTGGGCAATGGCCAAGCCGACAGCCTCGCGATCCAGTGTGATGTTGGCTGAAATCTTTGCGGTAGTTGAAGGAATCTCGTTCAGCGTAAAACACCAAATAATGCCGATCGAAATCTATACGGATTCGATCCTTGCAGCGACGCTAATGGGCAATGTGGGGGAACACGCTGAGGAGCTTCCTGCAGATGTGCTGGAGATCCTGACAGCAGCTCGTGGCAACATTCTGGTCGACGTCGTACACATGTATCGCACGGCGAATAAGGCAGCTCATGAACTTGCGCAGCTAGGCAGTCATGGTAACCACGAAGTTGTTTGGTCTGATTGTTTTCCGTCTTGGTTAATTGATATTGTAACTTCTGATTCAGAGTAATGAAGTTCTTTTTCTCAAAAAAAAAAAAAAAATATGCCACTGCAATTCGCTAAAAAAAATCTTAAAAATTGGAAAACTAGTAATGTTAATCAACAACATTTTATGAATTTCGTTTGGTTTTAAGATTTCCTTTGAGGCTCAAGAGGCTAAATAAAGGCAATAAAAAGTTATTCATATCCCCTTTATTTAATTATTAACCAAAGTATGAAGATTATTGCATATGTTGTCAATGCAATTGAATTAATTATATATATGACTATTCCTATAGTTTGCATTTTATTTTATACTTTTACCGAACACATAAACCTAATTCTATATAAAAAAAATGATGCAAATGTTAACATTGTTTTTTAATATATTTTTTTTTAAAAAAAACAACATTGCTACGTGTGATTTAGCTCATGAATAATTTATATTATTTTATATATTATGTCAGTTTTGGATGTGTCACGTTAGATTTTAGATAACAATATTATTTATCTAGGACATAATTATGAAAATATTAAAAAATTAAATAGTAATTTATAACGTATTAAACATTAAGATATCATTAAAAAACTATTTCCACATAATACGATATTTGTCCATATAAAAAGAGATAATTGTCATTTAAATTTGGTCAATCTCATAATTTTTTAAAATGGAATATAAAATCATAACTTTTGATATTTTCTCAATTAACCCCACAGATCAAAATTCCAGTGAAATGATGGTGACGTGTCAGCCGAAATTCAACGAAAAGTTATGATTTAAATAACAAATATCTCAACGACAACGGTTTGAAGAACGAACATTTTGACCACGTCGGAAATTTCGGCTGACACGTCACTACCAATTTCACCGAAATTTTGATTTGTGGGATAATTGAGAAAATGTTAAAAGTTATGGTTTTATATTTCTGGAATTGAGCAAAAGTCAATGAAAAATTATAATTTAAATAACAATTATACCTATAAAAAAATACCCAAATTCAAGTAAGGCAAAAAAGTAAATTCAAAACTATACTCGGAAAATATATAAATCACACCTCAACCCCCAAGAAACAATTCTTTTTCACTGACACGGTGCTGTCGCTTCGTCGATTCGCAAATTAGTTCCATCGATCTGTTCAATACACAGATCTCATCGAATTGAAGAATTCGATCTGTAGATACCGTCAGATCCAGCCATGGATTTCATGAAGGTTTTTGATCAAACTGTCCGTGAAATGTATGTGTTTTATTTCTCGATTTTACGATTCAAGTATTTAGTAATCTTATACTGTAAAAGGATGCATCATTCAATTTGTTTGCGTTCCAATGCAGAAAGAGGGAGGTGAATCTGAAGGTGTTGAAGGTTCCAGAGATAGAACAAAAGGTAACGCTATTAGTTCAAGTGATTTCCGCCGTTTCCTGAGCTCAATTTCGTTGGTTAATTGTGTTTTGGGATGTATCAGTATCGGATTAATTAATTAAAATGGTAATTCAGCTGATTTAGTTGATTGCGCACTGATATTAGTATCGTTAAGGGCCCGTTATTGATGTTTTAAGTTGCTAGAAGCTGGAATGGGTAAGCAGGATTTCTGTAGCGTTAATAGTTAATCCCCTAAAAATTCTGCTGCTCGCTCGATCAGATCAAAGTAGTAGTTTTGTTATTTGTAAATGCGGTCACGAGCTGAATGCTGAGAAAGCAAAGACCCTTGTGGTCATTCTGGTAATAAATAATTTATAATTTTGATTCACGCTATTTTTGGATCAATATAGGTGTAAGGGGCCTCAAAACATATTCGATATTTAAACTAGTTCATTCTTCAGATATATTGAGGTTCTTCTGATGATATTTTAAGTAAGACTTTGTTAGTGTTAACAGTTCATCCCTTATGTTGTTCGCTTGATGCTGTTGTTTTGTTATAAAATCAAAGTAGTAGTGTTTTTTTTGTTTGCTTGGTAAATGTGGTTTCAAGAGCTGATTGCTGAGAAAGTAAAGGATCCTTGATCATCTGGTACCAGATAATGTATAACTTCATGCTATTTTTTTGGACCATGTGTAAATTGTAATTCTAAGGGGCCTCAAAATGTATTAAGTATTTAGTCTAGCTCATATCTTAGGATATTATGAGTTTCTTCTGATGATGCTCAGTTGCCAAATGTGCCTTTAGAATCTGTTTCATGCATACCCAGTTGCCCATTCAGTTAAAGAACTCCTTGCTCACCTGAAACATCATCATTCATCATTACAATTTGAATTTTAGTACAATAATTTAAACCTGCAATGACGAGTTAATACCATATTCAAATTAATTAATATTGAACCTGCGTCCTTTTGCTGCCAATCACCAGTGATTTCCTAAAATCAGCATTCATGGATCGTTATTGACTTGTCCTTTTATTTTAGGTTCTGGATGCTACGGATGATGAACCTTGGGGTCCTCATGGCACAGTGTTGGCAGAAATAGCACAAGCCACAAAAAAATTGTACTATTATTTTCATTCACAAAATTGTCAGAAGTTGGCTATTTTCTTCTTTGCTTTAAATTTCCTCACACCCATTTGCTTTCATTCCTCTCATCTGTTGGCACATTGTACAGCACCGAATGTCAGATGGTAATGAATGTCCTCTGGACAAGATTGACTGAGACTTGCAAGAATTGGCGTTTTGTCTACAAGGTACCAACATCCAAAATTTTCAGGGAAAAATGAATAAACATCTTATCTTTGTTCTTTTCTTTTACTTTCTTCTGTGGAATTTTCACTTTCTACTTATTTCCTTTGAGATCAATTGAGGATTAACTTCTTAATTTTTCCTGTGCTAGTCATTGACAGTTATAGAATATCTGGTGGGACATGGATCAGAACGTGCTGTTGATGACATAATAGAACATACTTTTAAGATATCTGTATGTATCTTCAGTACTGACCAACTCTTACTAATTAACTTGGCTGATAGAGGTTTTAAGTTGTATCACTATATGATTCCTTTCTTCCTCATTTCATTTTATATTATCCAGTCTCTGGCCAATTTTGAGTATGTGGAGCCAAGTGGAAAGGATGTTGGGATCAATGTGAGAAAAAAAGCAGAAACTATCGTGGCTCTTCTGAATAATAAAGAAAAAATGCAGGAAGTCAGGAATAAAGCTGCTGCAAATCGTGATAAGTAAGTTTAGACTTGAGGTCTACTTTCTTGTTTTATTGCTTCTGATTTTTTTTCCAATCCTGTTGTATTTTGGTGGTGCATGATTTTATTTATTTATTTCTTGCTAGGTATGTTGGACTTTCGTCATCTGGAATAACATTCAAATCCGGTACAGCATCATTCAGCTCTAGCTCTACTAATAGTGATCGATATGGAGGTTTTGGTAACACAAAAGACAAAGAATCATTTAATGTTGGTTATAAAGAGGAGGAATTTGGTGAAGATAAATATGGAACGATCACTAATTCGAAAAAAAGGTCATCTCGTAATGGCAGGTTTGTGTTGTAACTTGTATCATATATAGCTGTGCAAGTTAGCTCACACTTCTCCTTTATTTTCGTTATGGATTTTAACATCTAAACAATATCACAACTTTTATTTTTTTAAGTAACCTACAAATGATTCTGCCATTATTTATTATCACTGGTGCATGATTTGGAGGAGGATATCATTTTATTCATATATGCTTTATTCTTCTTGACTTGATCTATGTGAAATGTTGTGTTTGTCTTAATGTATGGATTTTTAGCTGATTGAAATGATGAGGGCATTCTAACTTACAGAAACTTTCCCTTTGTTTTGTGAATGCACTTTTGCCCCTTATGCGTATTTTAGCCAATTTACAACTCTGCCAAAATAGTCTTTCAAATGTTTGATTCATGGAGAATGCAGGGCTTTTCAGTAACTGTTCCCTCATGGCAGTCAAGTTATTGATTGTTATATTTTTGTTTTCGCTCTTGAATTTAAGGATATTAAATTGATATACCCAAGATGATATTTTGGCACAAACTCATTTAGATATTGAGTTTTGGACTTTGGATTGCTTTAAGTTTGAAATTTAGTTACTGCTCATTTTGCTTGATAGCACTCTTGCTTTCTTCTCTCTGAATTCCATGAATGTTTTGCAGCATGCCTCAAGACTCTCCTGCCACTGGTGCGTCAAAAACCAGGAAGCCAGATGAATATGTTTCAGTTTCTTCACAAAATACATCTTCAAACACATATGATGAAGATTTTGATGATTTTGATCCTCGAGGGACGGCAGGTGCCAGTAAGTAATAGTGCTTTAAGCCCATCTCTTCCTAGCTGCATTACCTGGACTTTTTTTTTTGCTCACTTAACTCACATGTCATAGTTCTGTTTAGTAAATAAACCAGGAAATGTAAATGCTGTGGTAGAATGGTATCTGGATGAGAGTTTTTATAATGAAGGTTGATGCTGTTTATGTGGAAATAATACTTCTGCTCCATTTTCACTTGAACATGGAATTAAAGAATGGATTTATATGTATGCTCACTCGCTAACCTCTAGAATTCTGATAATGAACTTAGTTACCTTGGGTATATTTACTGCTTCATATTGAATATATCACTAAGACACTAAGCTAGCTTGGTCAGAACTTTAGATGGTAAGGATACATGATAAAAAGATCAGGCCTGGTTCTTATTACTATTTTGGTGGGATAACTTATCCAAATTCAGTCCCTTACAATGAAACTTATTACCTTTAAATATTACTACTTCTATTATTTAATTATATGAAGTACACATAAAATTATCTGTGTAACAATATACTATGATTTTATCAATCACAGAAATAGCTCTTAATGTAATTGGTAAAGTGCGGCAGCAGACTTAGTACATGGACTGAATAGGTATTTATGTTCACACTTTGGCACTTGTAACTTCTCAGTGCTACTGATGATTGAACCCCTGAGGGTTTCCTCTCTCACTGCTTAGTTTCTATGAGGGTGGTCTGAAATTTCTTTTTCATTAGAAGTTTATGCATGACTTTTTTCGCCTGCCTTGAGAAAGTTAAGCTGTTTCTAGCAACAGATATTTACATGTAAGTCTATTATTTGTAAGGGCTGTTTGCTGTTTAACAGAACCGTCTTCTGGAAGCCGACAAGTCGATCTTTTCGGGCAAAATCTTATTGGTGACTTCTTGGATGACCCGGTATCTGTTCCAATGGAAAAGTCTAATTCCTTAGACAATGATCCATCAGAGGTTGATTTATTTGCTGATGCTGCTTTTGTATCAGCCACTCCTCAACCAGCTGCACAGAGAAACCCTGAGCCTCAGGTATAGCTATTGTAACATGTCAGGAAAGGGCAAGGTGCCTTTATAATTGCTCAGGGTTCACTTTTGTCAATTTACAGGACTACACTATTTATTGCATTTTTCTAATCTAGAAAATGCTTAGAAATCACCCCCCAGCTGATTAAACCTTGTTCTGGGCCTTTCTGCAGTTTGATGTCGATGTATTTGCCTCTCAGCCAGCCCCTACTCCTGCTGTTTCTGCACCAATGGATTTTTTCGCTGCTCCTGATCCAGCTTCCCATATTGACAGCAGAGCTTCAAAATCTGATGGAACGAGCAACATTTCCGATCCATTCGCTAATGTTCCAATGAACAATTTTGACGGCTCTGATCCTTTCGGTGTATTCACTTCTCATACAGGTCCTTCACCAGTGGTATCTAACCAGAGTTCTTCTAATCAAGGAAGCAATGGAAACATGAAGGGAGCTTCTCCTGAAACCTATGCTCCTCCACCCAAGAAAGAATTTCAAGTAAAATCCGGAATATGGGCAGATTCCCTGAGCCGTGGATTAATTGACCTAAATATAACTGCACGTAAGTACTACATTATGACACAATCGAATTTAGAACTTCTATATCAAACTTCCCGATAGTACTTGAACTAAGTGACGACCTTTTCACTCTTGACCTCTAGTTTCTGTTTCCCAAAAATCACATAATATATATAGTTGATTTTTTGTATACTCACCCGTATTACTTGAAAAATGCAGAATTTGGAAATTCATGTGACTAGTTATTGATGTTGATGTTTGTATTGCAGCTAAAAAGGTTAACCTAGCAGGTGTCGGCATCATTGGTGGGTTGAGTGATCCATCAGAAGAGAAAGACAATGGAGCTTTCCCTTCGTTTTACATGGGCAGACCAATGGGCGGGGGACCTATGCTCGGTAAATCTGGGCTCACATCGACGTCCACAAATGACAACTTCTTTTCAAGCCTAAGCAGCAGCCAACACAACCAATTCGGAAGTTTCCAGAAATGAGTTATTTTTCCTCCTCTAAACAGCCTGTTACTTCATTTTTCGCATTCAGAATTTCATCAACGATTGGGTTTTTGGCGCACGCGAAGCTTCATGGACGCGATAATGCACGATTTATAGTGCACTGGTTGCCCATATTGTTATTGTGTGTTGCTGCATGTGCTATTACAGAAATTTAATATATATATATATATATATATATATATATTGCAAAGTATATGTTCTTTAATTGGAGGCACTCATACAAGTCAGTGACATATTACATTGTGGCGGTTGGCTCTCTCTCTCTCTCTCTCAAACCACTAGGCACTCAATTTTTTCTGAAATTAGTCCAGGCAATTCACTATAACGCATGCATCTATTAATGATTGAAATGATTATCTACCATATGACTTGAAGGATTAATGCAGAAGATTAATATGTAATGAGTTTGAGAAGTTAAAACGGCAGGGAGGTCCAGATTCATGTTAGCATCAGTACAGCCCGATGACTACAAATCATCGTAGATGTGACTAGGTTCACTTTCGTCCATATTTTTCACAAGCATATGATCCTTACATGGATTATTAATGTACACAACCGAGCTCTAGTGGTAGTAGACATGTTGCATTTTACCCCTTAGGATTGCTTCTGCTTTTTTCACCTGCTTAACTGGGCCAATTATGAAGACCTGCACCAAAGCCAAGCAAATGAGGTACCAGAATTAGGTAGCAGAAGAGGTTATGCTATCGTAGAAAACGAGCACCATGAGACTTCACAACATAAAAGATTGCTCCTCAATAAAGTAACAAAGGGGAAAATGAAAAGAAACTTTCATTCTTTTCAATGTTGGTGATTTAGTTTTACATATAAAGAGGAATGCACGGTCACAATGGGGACATAGTATTTTGTTTCCTCAAATGCAACTATTCACTTGGAAGATCCCATCATGCATTAAAGCCCATAATAGAATTTTTGTTTAATTTAAATAGAGTATTAAGTTTATTACAATAGAACTTCCAAATGAACATCAAAAGGTGTAAGCTAATTGGCAAGAGCAAGATAGCATTTCCAGTCATGGTAAGTGAAAAACTAACCTTGTTTGGAGGACCTTTATCACCTCCGAAGAAGATTTCAGCACTGAAAATACATACATCATAAAGGTGAAAACATTCCCAAGTTTCAACAGAACAAGAGACGTAAGCGTTTACGTAAATAGGAGCAACTAGTGTGTTTTTATTTCACAGGTATGTTTACTAGCATCTGAAGGTGCAAGGTGCAAATACCAAAAGCATTAAAGCAAGCCTAGATTTCTGTGGGTTTAATTCAAAAATTTCTCTGGAAAAAACATTTCAATCCAGTGCTAGACCACCCATTTTGAACATCAGTGGATCCATAACCATAATGGAATATGTTATATACAGCATGTTGGCATGATAAACATTTGATGCCGTCACGAATAGAACAAAAAGTGCTATAACTTGTCTCAAAGGAAATACCTGCATCCTTCCTTTATTGCCAATATATTAGCTCCTCGTTTTCCTATTATGCATCCCATCTTTCCTAGTGGAACATCAAGAACGGATAGGGTTTCTTCTTCTGGGGCTTGCTTATCAGCAATCAGAGTCTCTGCAGTATTGAAGCAAGTATAAGATCACATACAAGTGTCTTTGCATATATACATATATTATGAATGCTGATAGTAACAAAGGTGAATTTATAATTTGGCCAGATCATCATCAAACAAACACAAATTGCAGTTCTAAAAAAAATCTATAATAAACTACTTGAGCAATTTTGACATAAAGTTACACGCCATGCTGCTCTCACTTATGTCTCAACTTAAAAAGACATTTCGAACCCCTGAAGTATTGATTGGCCACTAGATTTGTATATGACGGTAATAAGTTGCCTAAAGCAATGCAGCAAAAACTTATTATTCCATCCATCATAAGGTAAACTAATCGCACAAGAAAATCACATAAACAACATATTATTGTGACACGCTAGCTTTACTAAAGACAGCAATATTTACTTATAATCAACACGATCATGCCGCAGGCCCATCATATGTATTATGATACGCGACCAGTTATGAGCTCACCTAGCGCTATTCATATTGGAGAATACTAAATACTATGATCTGTCATTCACTTTCTGGTATTATGAGTGCTCAATTACCAGCGCTACTAAAAGGTACATTCATAGAACCTCCGCAATTGTAATTTGCAGTTTCCATATGCCGACGTTTCTACCTATTATTGTTCCAAATTCATACTTTTCTTAACAATGAAAAGCACAAACATTTTAATAAGTAAATATATATATATATATATATATATATATTTATATATTCTATGGCTATTCATGGTTATAGCATACAGTTTATGTCTACATGCTTATCTACCCATCTGTTTACTGTTTGAGAGACAAAAAAATTAAGAAGCTTCCATGGTATCAGATAATAAATACCTGGAACAGGAGGCAGTGCTGGCCAATCTGCAAAATTATTATCATTGATGCAGAAACAGCGGCAATAAAGTGCACCACGAACTGCAAGATACCACAAGGATCTCTCATTTAACTTCTCCACCATCTTATGGTAGATAAACAGAAGAAAGCGAACATCATCTGCTGCTGCACGGACCATTAATTCAGACAATGGTCGATATGTCCAGAACTTGGGATCCTGGGAAAAAAACAAGCTATCAAGAATCTGGCAAGCAGCAAACAGTTTAACATTGAACTACTGCAGATGGAGATTTTTTCAAATATTCTAGTGTAAAATCATCAGAAGTTAGGTAAATAATTTCAGATATTTAGTTTGAATCTCATTCTGATCTGCACATATGGAAGGGGCTTAGCGCCTTGCAGAATGACATGGACAATGCAAAGACTATACGGCAGAAGTTATAAGCTATAGTTCTGAAGATTTTCAAGTGATGCAATGAAGCGCATACTTTGGAAATAAAAAGAAAACTACCACTGGCATTCTGCATCCAACCAAAATAAAAGGAGATAAAGAGCATTAAGAGGAGCTCAACATTTTCTTGGTAAAGTAGTTTCATACTTTGCTGCAAAGGATTTTCAGATACACATAATATATCACCAATTTACCCAATTAATTATAATGCAGATCCACCAATGACTGGTGAAAGAACAACATTTTTAGTGCCAGTTTAAGTTAATCAACTAGATAAAAGACAAGCACTACCGAAAGAAATAAATAGAATAGAAAACGAACCTGCCTCAAGAGAACACGAACTTCTTCCTTCTCAACATATGATATGCCTGTGTCAAATTCCTCTCATTAACATACAAGGATATGGGAAAAGAAAAACAAATGAAACTCAGTAGAAGGTCCAAAACCATGAGAATAGCTAACTAAAACCAGCTCAAATGCAGCATGAAGAAATATATAAAGGCATGCAGTATGATTTTTTAAGAAAAACAAGATGAAGCTTATACAGTTATGCAACAGATAAAGCTTCACCAGCTCAGCTCTTTCACACATTTTAGTCAGTTTTGATACACGTGAATCAACAATAAGAGTAGTTCATACATTAGCATTTGATATTTAATGGCTGCCAATTTTAATAGATCAGATTGAAGAAATTTGACCCAACCAACAGGAACCAAAATTGGAAAGGGAGATTTGATATTTAATGGGTACTCAGGTTTCAACCTAATATTAATCAATTTAACTTTTTCAAATGTATTCTTAGAAGAAATACACATAACTTATCCTATTCACCTAATTTACAAATAGTGATAATGAACTATAAAAGTTTTCGTTAAAATAATTACATAACAGGTTTAGTCTACAGCTCAAGGCATCAGATCTTCATTCCAATAGCCTTTCATCCACGTCTACATATTTTCACCTTACCGAACAAAATTTGCAACAGACAACCTATATATTCTAGTTCAGAAAGTGTAATAAGATTAACAGTGCAGAACAAATCAATTACCCCCAAATTTGGGGTCCGCAAGCAGGCCAACAAATGATATGTAGTCATCTGGCACTCTTTTCTGCCCTTCTTGCTCCTTAATCAAAGAATATGCAATCTGCTCGTGAAAAATAAAAAAGGATAAGAATAGGTTTGTCATTGAAATCTAGCAATCAAAAGAGAGACTTTTGAACTCCATATGTTATTGAAGGCAGCAAACAAAGCACAATAGTTATGATAATGTTGCAACTCAATTTGCTTGCAAGAAGAAAGCTGCCCATGCAAGCATGCACACATCACCAAGACTTTTCATTAGATATTGACTCCAAGAAGCGCAAAAGTAATGAAGCCAATATATCTAACCAAGAACCAGACAGCCCATCAGTCATCAAATTGTTTAAATTGAAAATAGGAAACAGCAGTTGATGAATAAGACCACAACTCTTCAAATAAATGCATTAACACGTCAAGTTAAGAGGACTATTTGCACATAAAAAACAATAGTATATGAGAAGTTGTTTATGTATTTGTTATAGAGGTTTAGTAGTAGTAAATGCATATTTTTCCAGACCAAAAAAGTTCATGTACATTCCCTGCTAATGCGCTACCAAGGTTTAAAAAAGCGGTTGAGGCTTACGCAATGACAACTGTTTCTCAATTTGGATTGTATGGTTTATCTAATTATGAGATGTTGTTTTTATTAATAGGGTATTCATTTATTAATATATACGTTTTTACGCCTTGAGGCGCCGCCTCACGCATCTGGGGCACCCTGCCTCGAGTCGCGAAAACGCAATTTTAAACCTTGTGCGCTACAACCATACGGACAATAGATTGAGGGCAATAATAGTCATAACAACAAAGGGAAGTGCAAACCTGGGTGTCCACAACATTATGCAACTTGATGCCAAATTGAAAATATAATGCCTGCAACATACGAAAGGACATATGAAAGAGTTATATAATATTTTGGGGTGCATGAAGATGGAAGGGAAGGACAAATGCAATCACAAAGAGACCTCACTATCTCGTTTGCAGTCATGGATAACTTTTGTGATGTAAGTAGACTCAAGTGCAGGCTTACAGGCTTTCACAAGTGACTCTCCACCCTCAATGGCATCAACAAGGTATATTGCATTTGGAAAAGCAAGCTGCATAATAAAATGCTATTAGTTGAGATTACATAAGCCGCACTTGCGAGCTCTGGCGGCGAAAGAGCACAGAGAATAAAGTCTCTCTAACAACAGCATTCCTTAGATGACCAACCTGTCGAAATTGTTACTATATCATATAAGAAACTAGCTCAGAAAAATCAAGTCCTTTATTTGGCTTAGAAGGCAGATCAAGGGTCCCAACAGTCAAACCATAATCATTTAAATATAGTCTGAAATTTGCATTGGTTTCAGCTACAATAATTAAAGTTTTCCAGGTAATCAAGAATAGAAGCATGAACCAACAACATGCAACGATCACTTAGTCAGAGGTTTTCTCTATCTTTTTTTTTTCCTTTCAAATTATTACAGCTAGTTAACAGAAAAAGGTGAGAAGAAAACCAACATTTATCAATTAGAATAGTTCTATGTCTAATAGATCATATGTATTAACTAGTGTCACTCACGCATATAAATTTACTGTTCAGTTGACAAAGGATCAAAGTATAAATATGGAAATATCAATTAAAAGTCAGCATGTATTCTTGTTCTCAAATATAAACACATTACTTTACAAGAATTAAAGCAAGAACCTGCATGATACAAAGCGTCCCCTGCCGGCAAAGATCAACCCCCTCACAATCGAAGCCTATGACCATTTTTTTCTCAGGTGAAGGGTGCAGGAATTCTTCCGGAAGTTGAGATGCATGGGTGACAACATGGATAGGAACTGAAGGCAAACTTGCTTCACTGTCTAAGGATTTGTCACCTGCAAAAGATAAGAGCGAAGGCACTTCTAAAAAGGAAATCAGATGAATTAGAAAGTTTTTGATGGAATAACATGCTTATACTACCAGCATGTCATGCATTTACAAAAAACAAGGCACTATGCATGTGAAAAGAGATTCTATAGCAATTAATGGATCGAACACAAATTAAAAGACACAACCAAGCTTCTGCTCTTCAATAACAACATCATTATTATATCAGATCAAATAACCAGCAATTTTCACTTCCAAAATATGAGCAACCCGCTCTATATTATGAAACAATATTTTCAATAATTTCAACTCCTTCCAACAGCCAAGCAACATTTATGCTTTTACTAACGTTTAGTCCAAATTCCACAAAATCATCGCTCGCGAACAACAATCCATGGTGATTACGAGAAGCAAAAGCTCAAATGATCCAAACGAACTGCAACCTCAAAAACAATCCGCCTAAAACATCATATCTCCCGATCAAATAAAACGCCTAAATTTTGAAATGCACAAATCAAATAATAAAATGAACCGAACTTCGCCATTAGCTCCACAAATTCAGCTCACTAATCAGATTAAAGCACCGATTTCATACAAGCGATATCAATGCAAATGCATATAAAGCTTAACTACGAATATCAAATCAAATTAAACACAAATATTACTTGAAAAAATTGGAAAGGAAAATTTACCAGGGTCCGGAGGCAGAGGAATGTGGGTCTTGGGAGGGGACGCCATGTCAGAATTTTGGAAATTCCATCTGGATTCAGCGTCTATTTAAACACACAACCTTCATATCGCCTCCAGCTCGTTTGCGTCCGGTTCTCTACAGTTCCTCTATAAAATTTCGTGATGATGTGTTTATTTCCCATTTTTGCGAGATATTATTATTTCAATATCATTCTCTGCAGTAAAATTGTTTTGATAGATAAAGTACTCCGTATTATTTTTCAAAACCAATCGACAGATGTGACCTTTGAAATAAAATTATTGTAATATGTGAGTTCTTATATTTTTATAGTAAAATTATTGTAATATGTGATTTCTTATATTTTTATAGTAATTTTATTTGCATACTTTTTTTTCGAATCTAAATTCATAATTATAATAAATTTTGATATGTCTCACGATAAAACAATTCTCACATGACTTTTAATGCATTTCTTTTTTCCTTATACTTTTCTGGAGCATGACTATATTTACGAAAAAACAAAAGAGCATGTTTGGAATAGGGGGCTTATGATTTGGAGAAATTAATATATAGTTGAATCAACTTACATTTTTGCAAAAATATAAATTTCAGATCAGTTTATATAAATAATTGACTTTAGAAGGAGCCTGGTGATTTTAAAATGGATGTGTTTGGTAGCTCCAACTTTAAAAATTATTTTTATATTATTTCCTTTAGTAGGGTTAGCCTATACTTGTATTTACATCTACATTATAAAATAAATAAACTAAAATAAAATTATAAACTTTGTGGGCCATACAATAAAACTGTGCTTGGGCTTATCTTAATGGGCTGGATCCAGGGCCCAAGCCCGTTTGTAAGTTATTTATTGCAAGTGAACTAATTCATTTATTGAAGTACACCTAATTATGAACGGACCAATTAATTATAGAAAGAGTGACTCATTAAGTATTAAAGTTGATATCTCTTATTTAATAATTTCAATGTGGGACAAACACGTTCTCTCACTCCGTCACCTGATGTGGGACAAACACGCCCTCTCATCCAATCACCTCTTATGACATATTCGGCTCGAGCATGAGGCATGTTCTGATACCATATTAGATTTTTACGAGGGCTAGGTACGGCTTATTCGTTAAAGCGCAGAGAAGACCAATCAAATTACAGTGAGATTCAATTTTAAAATCAATTGATAATAGAAAAAGTGATTTACTGGCCAGCTAAATTGATGTATTGTAACAACCAAGATTCAAATTCCAACAGAAAATAAAACCGTCTCTCTCTCCTCAAACCGCGGGCATCTTTCTCTCTCTACGTGTACGGACAAACGCACTCCTATTCCCATCTTCCATGCATACATTCCTTTTCTCTATTCCCAGCTTCCTTCATGCAACTGCTATTCGATCCGATTTTTGTTCAGTTATCACTTCACACCGCCCTCATTTTGCATTTCCGGATTCTCTCTCTTCATTTTTTGGTTGATTTTTGAAGTTATACGTTCAATAGGAAGACGTTGAAGGAAAAGAAATAAAATCTGATTTTTGAGTGTGTTGTTTTCATCGACATTGAAATTATTTTGGTGCAGCTGTGTTCGGTCGGGATTTGTGATGGAGAGCACGTTGAAGGAGCAGAGCGGCGAATCAGTTCTCGACTTAGTCGATAAATGTGGAATTGGTGGTGGTGTTCGAGATATCTATGGTGAAGACAGAGCCACCGAGGATCAGCCAATCACGCC
>JAYDZE010046641.1:0-26409 GCA_034509125.1 Monilaria moniliformis | reverse complement strand
TGCACATGATCTACTGGAATGTCAAAATATCCCATGGACTGTCCAGAATGGAGGTCACATGCTAAAACCCGATCTGCACCTGCTTCCGTAATCAAATTTGCCACAAGTTTGGCTGCAATTGATTCACGTCCTTGAGTCTGAAAAGGAAATGCACTTCATACCAAACGTAATATGTGGAGCAAAAGAAAAACAAAGGATACCACCTTGACCATTTGAACTGAAAAGTACAACTATTTCACGAACATACAATATACTAACTAATTAATAGCCTAGCCTTGTGAAACACAGAATTGTATTATTGCCATGAAGGCGTGTAGATGCAAGATCAATGTAGAAAATACATAGTGAAAACATCTGGCAACAATGACAGTTTAAAATAGACCACCATCTAGCATATAATACTAGTTTTCAAGTTATTATATGAAGAAGTGTATATCTGAATATTTAATATCACAAAATCAATGTCATCACCGATAAAAGGCTGGATGTTGCCAAAAGTTTCCCCAGTGCATGCGACCACGGAAGTATTCATTCTCATGTTAAGATTCCATATCAGATGGTTAAGGCCAATAATATTTCATGTGACAAAGGTGACCAGCCACCAACTCTGTACAATCTCTAAAGTGAAAAGCACAAAAATAAGAAGTACATGAGAACCTTGCCTTTCGATCAGCCCGTGCATATCCAAAATAAGGGATAACAGCAGTAATATTTTTGGCTGATGCTCGACGACAAGCATCAATCATTATCAAGAGCTCCATGAGATTTTCATTTGCTGGAGGGCATGTAGGTTGCACAAGATAAACATCACATCCTCTGACACTCTCTTGTAACTGAACATAAATTTCCCCATCAGCAAATCTCTTAATCTTAATCTTACCAAGCTCCAGACCCATATAACAAGCAATTTCCTGTATCAAGAATTTTAGTAAATAGCCATCTTATAAAGAAAAAGATAGGTCCAAAGAATGAAGCTCAGTGAGATATAAAATTTAAATGTATAATCACAAGGATTTAGAAAGGAAATTATGCAATCAAAACTTCTCCAGAAAGTATTATGAAGATATACAAAGTAAAATATCACAGAAATTTCAAACAGTAAATGTCACCTTTGGAAACGATTATGAATTGTAGCAATTTGTCTCAGAAACAAGATCAAATAGCATCAACCAATATCATACCAACCAACCGCCATTTAAAAATATGCAAATTGCTGAATTGAAATTCAGAAATGATTCCTAATCGAAACAAATAGACCTGGATGTGAGTTCAGTTTCTCATACATTTTCCTGGAAAACTGAATTTTCCAGCACTAGCGCCTACTAGGTTTCCAACGACTAATACAAACTATATACTTGAGTTACAATCCACTATCTTCAAAAATCGTGAAAACAACCACCACTACAAATTGCAGAAATTGTACAATCTCGAGTAGGCACAATCTCTACATTGTGGCTTAATTCATGCCCAACGTTGCCTTCACATGAAACGACTCCGACCGACCGAGTTAACAAAAAAGATAGCACAACTGAAGAAAAAAGGTAACCAAGCAGAGACCTGAGATAGAGAAGGATTAGCAGTGCCTGAGAATATGCGGAGACGCGTGTCGCTTTTCGGTACCGGGATTCTGTCCAAAAACTGATTGGGGGTGGTCAAGAAGCTGGGAAGCGCCGCCGCCGCCCGACCGTTAGAATCCCGACCAACAGTCACCGGACTTCCATTTCCCTTGTACTTGAGTGACTCCGACAAATTGTTACACCGCTGCAAAGACAAGACGAACGTATCTCACAACAAAACAATCGAGAACATTTATAAAAAAACAAGCATGATTTGCAGAGAGATGAACTGACAATGAGAAATGAGGTTTTAGAAGTGAGCTGAGGTGATCTGAAGAGGCTGCTTCCAGACAAGGCCATAGAAGCCATTTTCTCCGGCGAAAATCAGGCGGGACTTCCTATTCCGGTTTGTTGGCGACCGATATTAGTAGTTAGTAGTTAGGGTTTTAACAATTTCTTTTACTAATTTGAACCACCCTGTCCGATTCCGTTGAGACAATCTTTTTGTCATTTTATTTTGTTTTGTGTGTGGGGGATTAAGATTAATCTCGCACTTAATTTTGATATATAAATATGTATTATATGTTTTTTAATAAATCAAGGAGACAGTAAATATAAAAATTTATTGACAAACAATATCAAATATTTGAATTCAAATTCATATTTATTATTAATACAAATAAGACCCCATAAACCATCTTACACAATTCTAGTTTGCTAGTAAAAGACCAAGTTTGAAATAGAGTTACCCAAAAATTTAATAAATACTATCCCTATTCTATTAAAGATGTCTTACTCTCTTTTTTAATTTGTCCCGTTAAAAATGTTATACTTTCATATTTGAAAAAAAAAATATCCTAAATAAATTTTCTCTCTAATTATTAATACATCCTATAACTTTTTCTTTATACATCCAACAACTTATTTTTTCTCTATTTAAACACCCACTCCTAAAATCTCATGTCATCCACAAAGCATGACATCCTTATCGAGGGAGCAATAATAAAATACATTCCAATGCATGTGGATGCACATGGAATCTCCACTCTAATTAAATCATAATTGTAATCAATAAATCCTAAGTAGAGATGAACAAATTCTAATTCAGAATTTGTGAACCCTAATTACATTAAGTCGTAACATGGATTCCAAATCATACTCGGTTGTCTATGAAAAAAGCGGTCTCTCAATCTTGAATGGCTTTAAAGGAGGAACCATTACATCTCCCTTGCCCAAAAAGAGAAAGCGAAGAAGCATCAACATCGCTTATTGTCACCATAAAATGAAAAGTTCCCGCAAATTCTGCTCTGCGTCTCGTAAATGTGTAAAATTCCACAATCAACTTCTTCACAATTAATTCACTATACAGCTCTTACATCTTAGTTGTTGACGTATGGCGCTGGTAGGAATGGAAAAGGAGCGACGGAGGCATATGCTACCGGAGGTCGTGATGGAGCAGGTCTTCTGCTTTTCCGAGGGGCGGAAGATTTGGTCAGCTCTCCATCTAAGGAGGACGATGATGGCAACTTAGTTAATTGATTTGAATTCTCCATAGTAGCGGACACCTCGTTATCATAACGTCGGTGTACTAGAAGCCCACCCATGAACACGGGAAGATAGAGGAGGCTAGCATGGAACATCCTCCGTGCATTTTTTGTTGTACGGTTGAGCAAGAACAATCCTGCAGTGGAACTGATTGCAAGAGCTAGGAGTGTCGACTCCACACAGAACCACCCTGATGCGATACCCCCTGCAGTCAACCATCATCCAGATTTACATAAAGAAGATGGAACATAACTGTCACTCATGACAAACTAAGGAAAGCTTGGGACAAGGAGATGGACAGAGATGCAATAAATTTAGGTTAATCTACGATCATTAATCTGAATAACAAGGGCACGTAAACGCATGTATTTGCAATTTTGCACATATAAAATGGAAACAGATGTATTGAAAGTTTATCGAGGCTGGTATCATGTGATGGGTTGGAGACAAAAATTACCAATTTCAAAGAAATTAAATATAGCCACTGGTTCCTAGAGGAAATCATCCTGACCAACCAAGCTGATAATGAAACTAAGCAGTGGACCTTCCCGTGTAAAGGGTGAGGCTTAGGGTCCAATAAGCTCTCCCCTCCCCCCTCCACTTTTCATGTTTTTCTTTTTTTGAATAATTGATAGTGATGTTGGTTTGAAGAGGAACACTGTACAAGCTCGTACATGTGGGCTAAAACACAAACTATCACAGGGGAGTCGGGGACTAGGAAATAACAAATTAAAAGACTGAACTATAACCAAGCCAGTCAATAACAACTTACAGTCATAAGCCAGGTAACCCAGTGGAAGCAAATAAAGACAGTTCCTCAGTGCAACCCAGGCTGTTCTGTAGCCAGAAGGATCGGCAAGTGAGAACATCTTGAACCTAAAATGGAAAACGAGAAGGACGGACTTAGAAGAAACAATCTTTAGATATAGAAATGGCCATAAGCAGAGATTCAGGTTTATCATTTAGAAGCATATCCCATTCTTGAATGTGAGAGTATATCAACATATCATTACTCTTAGTAACTATACTAAACTAAGAACAATACCATGTTTTTAGTATCATATTAAGATTTTGCAAATGGTTCAATATACTCGGTCAAAAAAAGGAGCAATAAGGTCATCCAAAGAAAAACCCCCGATACATAATAATATAATTATGATTTAGTGAAAGTTTATTTATAGGGTCTGTTGTTAACTGTTACATCAAACATCATCGGTAACTTGATCATTGTAAAAAGTCAGTGACATTCAGGACGACATACCCTCCATCAGCATAATCCTTGCGACACAAGTATGCAAGGGCCATAAAATGAGGTAGTTGCCAAAAATATAGAGCAGCAGGAAGCATCATTGAATTAAGTGAGATCTGGCCAGAAGCTGCAGCCCACCTGAGAAAGAAAAATTAAGTATCAGCCAATCTATTATCTAATAATCTGCACAGTAAGTATTTGCCAATGAGATAAATTGTGGCTTTAAGAGTTAAGAAAATCATAATTGAAGGAAAATTGTTTAACGAACTTTTGTTTATGGTGACTAATGTCTGAAAAACTAAAAATTGATCCCGAAAGCAAGTTTAGCATAGAATCTGTACTGACTACAAATGTCATTTATCTTAGCGGTGTACAAATTTGACTAGTAGCTGCCAGTTCTATTATTTTACTGATATAGAAGTATCAATTATGTACTACAAACCAAGCTGATTCATAGTTCATGGGAAGAAAGGACCAGGATTGTTTGTAGATAGCAGAAAATAAATCATTGCAATTTAAAATAGAAAAAGGTGAGGTGCAGATTGTTTTAATAAAAACAATCTTCACGCAGTAAAATCTTTGTCATGCCTTTAATCTGAGGTGCAGCTAGGTGCCCTATGAAAGTGGAATCTTACCCAAGGAGAGGTGGGATTGCACCAACTATAGCTCCAACCCAGGTATTTACTGGATGAATTTGTTTCAGAGGAGTATATATAAATGCATACAGGACAAGATTGGAAGCTGCAAGGCCTGCTGCCAGCATATTAGCCTGCAAAAACCTTGTTGCACGTCATCAGTCTTCCACGCCACTTATACTTGCATGACAGTAATGGACCAGAAAACATTATACAACACTTATTAAACAAGTTAGGAGACCATGATCACCTCGCAAGCCAGCAGAGCAGTGCCTGCTAAACCCATTGAAGATGCCCACATAACCGCATGAGGTCTGGTAATACGCCCGGATGGTAGTGGTCTTAATCTGGTTCTATTCATCCTTGCATCATTTTTAACCTCAAACACCTGGGCGCCAAAATAGAGCAATAAAATAAGTGTATGGCAAAGATGAGGTGGAATCTAGTGACAAAAAATGCTACACGTGTTTTGGTGATATGTTTTATTATCATGATTCATGACAAATCGAGTACTATACATTCACTTGGGAGGACGTTAAGAGAAAATCGAGCATTCAATGTTATCTATGTCCTACATTCTGCAGGCATTAGATCTAATGCTAATGAAAACAGTCATACAATTTTATGAACACTTCTTTTCTAGTTGTTATAGTCACATTTCATACTCTTATCCATATTAGACATTTTGTTCATACAGTAAACACAATTGCTACCAAATTCCACAGTACCTCAAATACTTGTATCTTCTGTTTCTTTCACTATCAGCAGTTTTGTTAGGAGCGCGGGGCGCACCAGGATGATTAGGCAAAATTCCGGGGTGCGGGGCGACAGGGCGCACGCCCCACGAATCGGGGCGTGCCATGTGTAAAACGAACTAAACAAAGAACAAGAAAAAAAAAAAATAAAGAAGAAGAAGAATGAAGAAGGAAGAATTAATTGAGAAGATGAGAAATAAATGAAGAAGAGGGAAGAAACCGAGAATGAATTTCTTGGGAATAGGAGAAGGGCTGCTGGTTTGAAGACGTTTTGTATAAAAAAGAATCTGAAAAGTTTAAAAGGTTTTTTAAACAAAAAATGTGAAAAGTCTTTAGGTTTTTTGAAAAATGGAATTTGAAAACAGAAGGAAACTGAAAGGTTTTCTTTAAAAAAACCTGCTGCGCCCCAAGCAGGCCCCAGCAGCACCCCAAGCAGGCCCAGCGTGCCCCCTGAATATGGTGCGCCGCAGCCACCTTGGGGCGACTGCAGCCGAGCCCCATGCGCCCCGCGCCCCGGGCGCGCTTTTGACAACATTGACTATCAGTAGCGAGCTATTATGCCAAGGCAAAGACTAATTCCATATTTTAAACATACTCTATTTGCCAGACTCACTCACCAACCACATACAACAGAATTTGAAAAAAAGAAGTGTTCCACACTCAAGGGTGAGAAAAAGGGACATCTGTGTTTACACATTATATTAGTTAGATACATACAAAAAGGTGGAATTACTACCTCACACATTTATCGTGTGATTCACCCTGCCCCTAATGGTGGTTAAACAAAGCCATGGCGTGAAGCACTTTGAGATCAGAACTGTCATATAAACTTGATAGCTGATAGATGCATTTTAGAGACTAAACTATTTCACGATCGATTTGGGCTCCCTTTAAGTCACTGTCCATTTCCTAATTTGAATTTCTGTTCATAGCTATCGATATTGAACCTCCACATGGATGGAGCATATACGGAAAAGCGTCCCAGTAACAGTATTTCACCTCATAAAACTTAGGGAAGAAAAATGAGATTAAAAGATAATTAGTTTGCAATGCATCTTCATTATCTATTAAAGTAAGCTTACAGTTAAATTGAAAATGAGACCACACCTGGTTTAAGGAGTTAGCCGCAGCTGCAACCATCATGGTGCCTGCACACGTGCAGCAAAGGCCAAGGTAGTCAATCGAACTACCGCTCCCAAGAATATATCCAGTACCAGAGGTGGCCACGACTAGCATACTGAGGATAATCGCAGAAGAATGAGATTTATACAATCCAATCCGAATATAGTAGTTATGAATTCATTCTCTTCCTCTTCTGTATATAATAAAAACTTTTATGGAGTAGCCATGTCGATAGAGAGGCCATTGCCCTTATATCATATAAAAACTACTGAAACTTCCACAAAATAGAAGAATTATATAAACTACTCGTAGGTACCACAAAATCAACTTTCCGAAATCATCCAGCAAAAAATGGGCAGATTATAAGTTTACAATTCCATAAATCCTAATGCTGCAAATATATTGCTACTGCCCCGATATCCAAACCCTATACTGTATAATTCCTATGAATAAATAAATCATACAAACAAAGAGGTCGATGAAAAGACATACGCGAATCAAAATAAAACAAAACTGATAACCTTAATCGAGCTTTGGAAAGCTCCCAATAGCATCTGCTGTAGTGCTTAACCAGGTCCGCCACTTCCTTAGCCTTGACCGCCGACGCGGATGTCGCCGCCGCCGCCGGAAAGTCAACGGCGGGAGGCGTGGCGATGTACCGAACATCAGGCCCGGATTGAGACCAAGTTACAGGATCCGCGGCTGACGTGGACTCAGGGCCGGTGAAATTGGATCGAGCGAGGGGCCCATGGCGGTGAGATTTAGGGGAGCTGCGGAGGAGGAGTAACGGAGAATGGTTGGAGTTTAGGCGAGCGAGTTTGGATGAGAGACTCAGTGAGTTTCTTATCCACATGGCATGGCCGGGTAGCGAGTTCGATCCACCGCAATCGGAAAATGTCGTTGATAATTTGGTCACAGTGGAGGAAGAGAGGTAATAAGCTCACGAGTCACGACTCACGAGCGGCTGATGGATAATGGGCCCAGAAATTGAACCCGGTTTATAAAACCGGTTGGAGCCCCTTTTTAGTGGGAAGATAAGGCCCATGATTCTGTGAGCTGATCCGTCAAACTGCTGACTTGGGCCCTATCCAATTTCTTTTTTTGGGGGGTAAAAATCTAATTACCTTTTTCAACATTAAGTAAAACAATCTTGCTTAATTACAAAATAAAATAAAATACTTTTAAAAGTGTTTGTATATAGTTTCGAAAGCCCAAGAGGTGCTTGTAAATGCTCTTGTGATTGAGCTAAAAGTATTTGCATCATTCTGCTACTTATCTATCAACTATAAATGCTATTTTCATCCGATATTGCAAGATGCATATTATATATGCAAGGACACTACGTACAATTAATTGATTAAAGTTGACAGAGAGAGGGTTAATGAGCAACATAAATAAATATGGAGTATAATTAAATTAAATGATAAGATCCTTTACACGGAGGAAGTTACATTAGTAGCCAAATGCTCAACTTAGAGAAGTGCATGACACAAACACAAACACTAGTCTAGTATCCTCGCAATCCCCCCTCCCCATACTTCAACAAAAACATTATATCTCACAATCTCCTCACCTCACCTTATTCCAAAACAACACACACAATTCCTACACCTTAAAAATCAAACCAAGAAATGATCATCACTCCCTCTCCCACTCCTCTCCTCAAACCTCGTGTACTTGTACCACCTCGCACACACAACGTACACCACAAAATCCGCCGCCACTAGCGCCGCCAGCAAGTAATAAAACATGTCCAAACGCCCCTTGTTAAGATTCTTCGGTATCCACCCGGGCATGTTGTTCGCCGTCGACACCTTCATCACGATCGTCACAATCAAGCTGCTGACGTAATTCCCCAGCGAGATCGACGTCATGCTGAGAGCGCTCCCGAAGCTCTTCAGGCCGTCCGGTGCCTGCGCGTTGAAGAACTCAAGCTGCCCGACGTACATGAACACCTCGGACGCCCCGATCAGCACGTACTGCGGCACCTGCCAGAATATGCTGAGCTCGCTCGACCCCGGGCAGCTCGGGCAGTCCTCCAACGCGTGGCGCAGGCGGAGGCGCTCCACGCCGCCGGCCGAGACCATGGCCGCGACGGCGATGATCAGGCCGACCCCCATCCGCTCAAGCTCCGTCAGGGGGCCGGCCTTGCGGAGGCGGGCGACGGCCGGGTCGATGGCTCGGCGGTAGATGAAGATGAAGGAGGCCACGCTGAGGATGTCGAAGCTCGACATGCTGGCCGGGGGCACGTGGAAACCGGCGACGGTGGTTTTCATGGCGGCGCCCTGCTCCACGAAGAGGGAGGTCATCTGGGTGAAGACGACGGAGTAGAGGATCGTGCAGAGCCATATCGGGAGAAGTCGCAGTATGCATTTCACTTCTTCGACTTGCGTCACGGAGCACAACCGCCATGGGTTCTCCTCAGTTTCGTCTCTCTCTGTCATCACAGCTGCTCTGTCCAAGAATCTGCATTTCCGTGACATAAATGTAATTAGCGAGTTATTGACAAGCTAGGTGATATATATATATATATATGTATATTATATATATACTTACCTAAGTCCATCCGTATGAAGGATTTTCCTGGCTCCATTGTCGGCGAGATCGGTTCCTCGCACTTCGTACAGCTCATCATCGTTGGAAGGGACAGTGATCGTCCATTTTCTGGCGGCAGCGATCAAGACCTGGGAAAATCTCGAAAAGGGATTGCCTTTGGGCGTGAAATGTCTGTAGATTGGTGTTCCTAAAAGGAACAAAATGAGCGCAAGTGTAGCAGATCCAGTGGAAGCCCAAAATCCGAGGGCCCAAATGCCCTTATCCTCGTAGTAGCCTAAAAAAGTGTTGGAGAAGAGGCTCCCAAGATTTAGGGCCAAGTAGAAGTAGCTAAAGAAGGCCACTTTGGAGCGGCTCTCACTGGGGTGGTCCTCGTCGAACTGGTCCGAACCGAAGGTCGCGATCGTGGGCTGGTACCCTCCGTTGCCGAGGGCGATCAGGTATACCGACACGTAGAACAAGGACACGTGGAGGGTCGAGTGGGGCCCGCACGGCGTCTTTTCGTCGCCGCAGCCGGTGGGTTTGAGCAGGAACAAGTATGACGATAGTGATAGAGACGCCAATCCCTGCACCACCAATTATTAATTAGTGATATGATCAATTTCTAGAATTGAAATCAATTTTGGACTTACGATGACAAAAATGAGTTGAAAAATAGCGCAAGTTTTGTAGCGGCCCCAGTAGGAATCGCTGAGGAAGGCGCCTAAAAGGGAGAAGAGGTAGACGGTGCCAGTCCATTTGCTCACGCTGTTTGCGGCGCTCGCGTTGTCTTGCTCCATCACTCTCGTCAAGAACAGCACTAGATTCACTCCCACACCAAAAAATGCCAGTGTAGCAAGCCCTTGATTCACTGAAACACACACAAATTAGAATGTTCATATATAAATTGGGACTAATCCAAATTATAAATATTGAGGAAATTAAAGTAGGTTGTATGTAATTACCTAGTAACAAAATACCAGCATTCCATGATCCATATTTCGATCGGATCGCAGGCCTTCCGCGGCGGTCCACCGATCCATCAAGAGTGTATTCTTCTCGGTTTTTGACGATTTTCTCCGCCATATTTCTCTTGATTCCTGTTACCAAATTTGGGATTAAATTTTTTCTATAAATAGATATTGAAGTTGTAGATAACTGTGTTGAATAAATCCATGGGTTGTTTTTCCAAATATATTTATCTTCTAATTTTGAGGAGTCTATTAGTTATATATTTGTTATTTGCTACAATATTGTTGCCGATAAATAGGCTTTTTGATCAATAAAGTTATATAAACTCTGATATTTATATGTATCTATCAAATTGTTTTCCAGAGTATACTATATTTAGCATACATGGAAAGAGAGAGAGAGCAGCAGCACTCTTTTATATATAGATAAGGAAGTATACTTCTCTCGTGTGGTGGAGATAAGAGGAGTTTCAGATTCGTTCAAACTCTCTGCCATTTCTATGTATTTCTTTATTTGTTAGATTCTAGAAAACAAGAGAAATACTACTCTTCCTAAATAATTTCTTATTTAAAAGATCTTAATTATCGGAAATTAAAATATACATATATATTTTTATAGAGAGAGTTCATGAGATTTATGTTCACAGGAAACATGTGAATAATACTGCAAAGAGAGGATTGGCTTTAGATGGAGGCAGACATAACTTGTTTCTCCGTTTCACGGAAATGAATGACCCATACTAAGCGAATAATATAATATTCGATTTTTTGGTAAAGATATCATGATATACGTCTCAAACTATTTATTAGGAGAACTAAGAATCATTTTTAGTTCGAATCCCACTCAGAGCGAAAAATTCTATTTTTTATATGGTTTTAATTTCACAGTAAATTCTTTAGTTTTAAACGTCGAATACAATATTTTTAGTTTTCACAAAATAATGTGATTTTTACGTTAACCCATGTATATGTATGTGCATATATATACATAAGTAATCTCACAAAAGAATTGCTCCATCAGTACACAACTATTGTATCTCACATAAACATGCTGAAAATATGATTAGCAGATCTTAGGGTAAAAAGCAAGTAATTACTATATCACTCCGATTTTCTCAAACAATGAATCTTAGTACAATCTACGTTGACAGTATTCCAAACAATGAATCTCTGTCCGAATCTCTGGATTCGCCACAGATTATATTCTTAAAAGAAATTTCCACGTGCAAGATTTTTAATTCCAATTCTCATTCACATTAACACGAGACATACACCAAATTTTACTTCTCAAACAGTGATTCAAAAAAATGCACGAGTATAAACGACTTCACCGACGATTAGATTATTTGCACTACAACTGTGTTAGTGCATCATGCATGCAGCGTGGAGAAACTAGTGCAAAATAAGAAGAGAATAATTAATTTAGTTTAACACTAACCGCGAGATTCTGGGCGATGCTTTTGCAGAAAATATGGAAGGATTTGAGAACCCCGACCCGATGAAAAAAATGGGATCACTTCTTATGGACTCGTTGAGAATGATTCGGATCTAGTTCATGCCCTATTAGAAGTAGAAGGCACTCTGATGGGATCTTCGCGAACAGAAAAAAGATTGCAGTCGTGAGCTGATGTATAATGAATGAGAAAAAATGGGAGAAGCTTTTGGGTTGTGGATTTGAGAAGAGAGTGTGATGATGTATTTATAGGGGTTGAGATTGCGTAAGGAAATTTTGCTGTTGTTTGGAGAAGTCGTTATTTTAAGGAAATTAAATAATTGGAAATGTGACAGTGCAAAAGAAGCGTGATTTGGTTGAACACACTGCAGTGCGTGTGCGCGCAAGTGTAATTGTAAATATGTTGTCCTTGTCGTTGTCTTCGCACCCAAACTAGTTGGGTGTAAATAAGCTGTGTTGATGCAGACATGTTGGAAACACGCTTTACAGTGATCCACTTTTCATACTATCATGTGTCTTTATTTGGGTTTTGTTTTTTTCACTTTTGTAATTATATCTTTTCTAATAGTTTACTTGGTGTATGAATGCATGAACTTCAATTCATTTTGTGCTATTAATTAATATGATTTTTAATATATTATAATAATATTACCATATTTTAATCTAACATCTTCAAATTTTTATGGCCATTGGAAAGTTGGACCGGTGGCATTTGTCGGAGCTAATATTGCCAAAGTATAGTGGCACAGTCTAGGTACTCTCATTTCGATTTAGCACTATGCTCAAACTGTCAACTCTCGTTGATCCTAAAAAAATTGAAAACAAATTGAAAAGTAATGATATTATTGCAATGTTTCACATATTTTGTTAAAATTACTAAATAAGTGAAAATTTATGCATTAATTGACGGTTAAACTCTATAGTCTGTGACCGGTTAACTAGTATGATTCGCGGGCTTCTAAATTATAACATTTCTTGCATTATATTATAATTAGAAAATATTTGTATGTTATACGTGAGAGACAATGAAATAACAAATCGAATATTAATTATAACAAATGAATGGGTTTTGCGAAGCTAAATAAACATGTCTAGAAAAGCCTTTTATTTAGCATAATTACAAAGAGATGTCGCATTAATGCAACAAATATCACAGTAGTGTACAGGTCACTAAGCACTGGCCCTCATCAACCTCTTTTTTTCTCACTTTCCTGCCCTTTTCTTCACTTTGCTGGATCTTTTTAGCTTAATTTCGATCTTTATTTTATTTTGTTTGTTTATAATTGTGTGTATGGTATAATCATCACTATATAAGTCTATACTTGTCACATGTAATACCAAACAAAATACAATATAAAATAAATACTGTAAGAAAAATAAAAATCTCATAACCTTTTTTCATAGCATTGGAGGATTAACAAATGATGACAAGACGACCCCACGGAGTAAAGCATGCTTGTGTATACATAATAAAATTAGTGGAGTCACGATTTTTTTTATAAGGTTATTGGTGGGCTAATTATTGAATTGGATGGTGAAAACATTAAACTCAATAAAATTACATTTAATATATATATATATATATATATATATATATATAGTGGCAGATGTTGGGGGGTCAGGGGCGGCCGACCCTCCCGATGACTAAGGTCGCCGTAACAACCGAATCTGTTGGAGAGAAACTGAGAAAAAGAAGTATGATTGTGTAAGAGTGAGAGAAAGAGAGAGACGGACTATATTTAATTTTTTATCAATTTATTTCGTCCCTACATTTTTTAGTTCTAGATCCGCCACTATATATATAGACCTAATTACATGAGTAGAATAACAAGGGCTTTTCTTTGAAGGAAACAGGGGCTTTTTAGTTTTATTTTTATGACAGCCTCCTAATAGTTATGCAGATGTCGGTTAAGAAAGATTAGAAAATTCGAAGATGCATACATAGTCATTTTCAAACTAGTTATCAAGATTTATTGGACTATGACTTGCCTAACAGAGTATTTGATATACTTGTTTTTTTAACATTAACAATTTGTACATTGACTAACTGAATAAATCTAGTGAAAAAGAAATCTTTATGAAATAAGGCCATAGAAATTGCATTACAGTATTATCAATTTACGAATCGATTAATTTGCTGATAACGGCCGAAAAGATATTATTTCTCTGGCTTGATGAGTTGAATTGAATATCTTCGCACTTCTGACGCACACTGCGGCGCGGATCGGACCTGACGGGATCTGGTCTTGCCCGGGCCCCGACTCTATCCGTTCCTTTTAAAATATTAACTTTTATTTATTAATACAATAATTTTTATGTACAAGATCACTTTTATTCAAAACATTAATTATTTTTATTTATTATAGCAATCACTTATGCAACGATTACTTTTATACATTACAAGTGTTGCTTTTATTAATAACAAGTGTTATTTTTACAAAGGTTTAGTTACTAGAATAAGAAAAAAAGAATTATATGGGTATATCAATCGCGAAATTAGATATTAACTATCTTACGTTTGTTTTAAATGATCTCAAGATAGAACTCGGACTTGAACTTACTTATTGGTATGGCTTCACCTAATTAAACAAATTTCATTAGTTTGTCCTAATTAGCGAGTATTATTGTTAATATTCCAACAACAATTGACTATTATATTTAAAATGTGCCAAAAATGGATTTAATTGAAAATTTGGACTAGTAAACACGTAATATGCATTTTTAAGAATGAAATGTAAAAACGTAACTCTATATTGTAGCAAATAATTTTATGAATACATTGCACATAGTTGATGGAAGTTAAGTTTGAAATGCCTAGCTAGATCACAAATAACTTGGTTTTAAAAAGAAAATGCTTAGGTATCTACCAACCTAAAATGGGAAGATAATTAATAAGTGGACGTACCGAACTCAAACCAAAATCATTGTAATTAGCCGTAAGAATCTAAATTTACTACTTCTTTGTGATCTTCCTATATAAATACACTTAAATTAACATAAACTTAGCATACTTAATGTATAAAGACCAGATTACTATATTCGTCGGTGACTTGCTTGATCTACATCTTCTCATCATGTGACATTATCTATTCCTCAAGGGTTAGATATATTATTTTGAGAAGAAAAATAAATATTATGTTTAATGTTGGATGACCATGTGATGCTTAGTCATTTCCATGTTTAATTGCCACTTGAACAAATTAAAACGTACAAAATATATAAATATTTTTTTTGAAAACAGAGGAATATAGTACCCAAAATGGCCATTAACTATTGCTCTACAGAGAGCGCGAAAATAGAAAATTATGTAGGGGGCAAATTTTCTTCCAAGGACATTGAAGTTTTTCACAAAACAAATTAAAAGGAACAACTAATAGCAATTAGGCATCCTTATCCCAGTCCCAAAACATTTAGCCACAGCTAAATTTTCAGCTGTCACGTCAGCATTTCACTTTTCAGCCACAACACCTTTATCCCAACCCCAAATAATTCAGCCTCAAATCAGCCACAACTCAATTTTTATCATTTCATCAATTTTCATTATTATTATTCAATTTCATATATTTCTATGAATTGAGTTATTTGTAAAAAATTAAATTAAATGACTATAAATTCGAAAAGTACTTCATTAAAATCTGAAATTACTTAATTGAAAATTCTAAATTACATTAATTAAAAAGCGAAGATGACATAATTGAAATTCCTAATATTACATAGATAAAAAGCAAAAATGACATAATTGAAATTCCTAAGTAGTTGATGTTGCAAATCAGTTTGAATTTGCCCAAATTTGTTCGATGAGATCATGTTGGAGTTGGCCATAAGCACTTCTTCGCAGACAGAAGCACGTCGACTTAGATAATCTCGAAATTGAAGTGGAGCACCTTGAGTTGGATTCTCGTTGGCCACGTCTTCTCCTTCATCCTCGATTATCATGTTATGCATGATAATACATGCATAAATGATGTCGAAGATGCACAATTGTTGCCACATACACACCCGACATTTCACTATGCCCCAACGTGCTTGGAGTACACCGAAAGCTCGCTCTACATCCTTTTGTGCCGCTTCCTGCCTTTGAGCAAACAATGCTCTCTTCGGGTCTGTGGGACATGTGATTGTTTTCACGAACACCGGCCACTTTGGATATATGCCATCGGCTAAGTAGTATCCCATGTGGTATCTTCGACCATTGGATGTGAATTCAATAGCCGGTGCCCGACCAACACATACGTCATTGAAAATGAGTGACTGGTTCAGAACATTGATGTCATTATTTGAGCCGGCCACGCCAAAGAATGCATGCCATATCCATAAACTTTTGTCAGCAACCGCTTCCAGGATTATCGTTGGATGTGTGCTCTTATATCCACTGGTGAAGCCGCTTCTCCACGCGGACAGGCAATTCTTCCACTCCCAGTGCATACAGTCGATGCTGCCGAGCATACCGGGAACGTCGGTCTCTCGTGTATATTCATCAACGCATGGGCATCCTGCACCGTGGACCTTCTCAGATAGGTATCGCGGAAGGCCTCGACAACACCACGACAAAATGCTTTCAGACAATCCCGACCAGTTGACATTGATGCGGGCTGGTTGGACGTGCTATCGTTGAGGACACGCTGCCCCAATCAAAGATATTTGTATGTTTCCCACTTTCCAAGTACTATTAGATTAGTAAGTGGTAAGTAGGGTGTCGATCACACAGAGAAATTGTGAAATTTCATTAAGTGATTACGTCCTTAGGGTGTTTGGCGATGCTGCCACGCCTTGGGCAGATGGTGCGTGTACAAGGTAAATAAAATTGAGAAACTAACTAACTAGCAAGCTAGGCAGATAATAGATAATAAACATGCAGAACTTTCAGAAGAACTATCCTAATCAATTTCTTACTTAAAGTAAATTATGTAGAGTTAACTAAACTAACTAAAGATCAACTTGGATTGGATTTAAAAACAGTATCTGAAAAGAGAATCTGCATCAGAGTGGCCAACTAGTACTACTGAAACAAATTCAAACAAGTCAAATAATCAGACAAAATGCATTAAATGGGGTTTTTGTCATTTCGGGAAATACTGCAGACTGTCCTAACAAGCAGTGGTCCCCTACTCTATTTTCATCCTTTTTCTTCTCACATGTCCCCTAACAACTAATAAAGCTGAAATAAAGCAAATAGCATGCAGAGATCTCCTAAACAACCTAATAAATCTGAAACTACTTGAATCATTGGGACTCCATTGATACAAACATGCAGGTGATCGGAAAGTGGCTGGAAAGTTTGAAATCTATAACTACAACGCATTCAAACTGGGCAGACTGAAAGTGCATACAGAAAATAAACTCTATAATCTAAACCAATGCTCATCATGACTTAAGGAAAGCAACAAACTAGGCAGGAACAAGCAGTAAACAATCATTAAATGATGTAAAACTTAAAATCAACTCGAAAGTTAAACGAATGCTTTGTAAAACTAAAGTAAATATGCATCAAGAAGGCATGAACATGAAATCGACATCATCACCAAACATTTGTAAACTGGGCAGAACGCTTCTAGGGTCATTATGCTCGGTTTATGATTCGAAAGAAGTAGGCTCGAATGGCTAATACCCTATGCCTCTTGTCCTTTACCTAATGATTTTGAAATATCAACTTGTGGTCCTAATTCTTTTTTTTAATCACTCGAAAGAAAAGATGCGGGGCCTGCCCCGCTTGAGGCTCAATTCTAAGTATAAAGGGGTGGTGTGAGTCGGGCAGTTAAGTCCATCATCATCTACTTAATTCTACCAGCCTAAGTTCAAGTTGACATTCAAACTGCCCTAATCATGCATGTTCTACTCGTGATATACAAAGACAACACAAGAAAATAGGTGAATCCCAACCTCCTCACACTTGGACGAAAAAAATTGAGTCAAAGATGTGAAGCTAAGATTTACGACACACAAAAACTAAAAGACATTACGAGAAAAGAAAAATGAAAAAGAAAAAGAAAAATAAAAAACAAAAATACACGGGGGAAAACTAAGTTACCGGGTCCGTCGGCTTCGGCGCACCGCCGGACTTTTTGATGTGCCCGGGCTGTTCAGGTCGATTGATGGCTGATGTTGGTCTTCTTGTGGAACTGCAGACGTTTCTTCTGAGCTAGTTGTGGGTGGTACTTCGGGTCGCTCTTCTTGGGCTTCCGCTAGTGGCATTGGTGCAACCTCTGGAACAGTATGGACTGAAGAAAACTAGAGCTTATCTGTGGTTACTGGTACAACCTCTGAAAGAATTTCTGATGGGTCTTTTAAACTGGGCAGGTGGAAGGTGATGGTTTTCGAACACGAACAAGGATGGAGGTGAACGGTGTCTTTGAATTTCCACAGCCCCAATAGGTTTGAATTGCTGTCGGAGATTGGAAATTGGTTTGATATCTCCTTAAGGATGGTCTTTCTCAAATGAGGATTCAATTTCCTTTGTGGCTCTCTGTTTGGTTTGGCATCATCCTCCATGTGAATGTAGTGCATGCAAATGTCGGGGCAGGTCCCCACCAAGTCGGCCAGTTTCCACCCAATAGTCTTCTTGCGATCACTTAACACTCTAATCAGTTAGGTTGTTTGCTCCGGCTCTAACTTGCTACTGATTATTACGGGTAGCGATTCTTTTTCTCCTAGGTAAACATACTTCAATTCTTGGGGTAGGGTTTTCAACTTTGTACGCTCTGACTTATTATCCTCCAACGCGGTTGTTTCTTGAAGCGACAAACTAGGCAATTCGAACTCGTCACGAACATCTTGTTGCTCCTCTTGAATCTCCTTGGTGGAGTCACTCCATTCAGTCATTTTCTTCTAAGGTGATATGATTGGGCCCTGTAGCGGTTTGGATGGTGGCTCATTTTTTTCTTTTTTCTTCTCACATTCGGCTCGGACACTTGTGCTACCCAGCTTATACCTCCTTTCAGAAGTCTCCCCTGGTTCGCATTTGAAATTTGGGATGATTGGAACTTGTAACTCTTTTCCAAAACTCAAAGTTATTTGACTTATGTTCTCCTTGTGTGGTTGTTGGACTTGAGTTGGAATTTTCCCTTCATTTTCTCGCAACTCCTCTATCGCTTCGGCCAATTTGGATATGTGGTGCGTAAGTGACTCAAGGTTAACATTTTGATCCTTCTGGGCCTCTTGCAGCTTGTGGGCAACATCATTATTCCTTTGTAGATTATTTTGAAAGAATTGTTGAGAATTTATCAATTCGTCCATCATCTCTTTAATGGTCTTGGCAGGCTTGGGTGGAGGTGGAGGGTGTTGTGGATTGGCCTGTTGGAACCCCCTTTGGTATGGTGGTTGCTATGGTTGGTTTTGGTCTTGATAGTATTGGTGAGATTGGTTAAGTGTATGCAGCTGCGGTGCTTGAGCATGACTGTTTTGATCACTCCATCTAAAGTTAGGATGATCGCGACACCCCAAATTATGAGTTGGTGTGTAAAGGTCGCTTTTAGGGGCTTGATTTGGCTAGTTCGCAGGTGAAGGAGTTCTCACCACCTTCTCGACCACTTTGTTGAGCAACTTTTCAAGCTTCCCTCTATTTGCATCAATCTTTTCTTCCAATTCAGCGGTGTTCACGCTCGCGGGAGCTGCCCTCATATTCTCGGGTTGCTTCTACCAAATGTTGTATCAACTGCTTGGTCTCGCTAACTCTTTTGCTTAAGAATCTCCCTCCACTGGACGAGTTGACCAGATTCTTCATGTCAATCACCATGCCTTGGTAGAAATATTGCAACAATTCTCCTTCTGAGTACGTGTGATTTGGGCAGCTCACTACCAACCTTCCAAATCTTATCCAATGAATACTTAACAATTCTTCATAATCTTGTTGGACTCCCATTATCTCATTCCTTAAGGCATAAATTTTTGCCAATGGGAATAAATATTCTAAGAACACCTTCTTCATCTCCGGCCAAGTGGCAATTGAATTTGTGGAAAGACTTGTAAACTAGACAGTTGCTTCCCCTGACAAGGTAAATAGTAGAACGGACAGTCTGAACTGCTCATCTGTCACCCTTGCTGGTCGCTTCTGGATATGACACATCTTTATGAACTCGTTCAAGAAGTTGTAGGGATCGTCATTTTTCTTTCCATAGAACTTGGGTAAGACGTTCAAAATGGCCAGCTTGATCTCAATTTTTGGTGCTCCATCAAGTAGCCTAATTGGTGTGGGTGGGTCATTGATTTGGTGGCACGAGAGATCACCTATCCTTGGATCATCATCTGGTACAACCATGTTGCCTTCTAAAGTTGTGCCTCTTTCACAAACTAAACCTTCCTTTTCCTTGCCATCAAACTTTGATTCTGAAAATTCTCTGGTTGGCTTAGGCTGGGCAGCTGATCCTTCGAGTTTGTGGCGTTAGATACGTGATGTCGTCAGTACACGCTGCCCTCGGTCAAAGTCATTTATATGTTCCCCTACTTCCCAAGTACTATGAACTAGTAAGTGGTAAGATCGGGTGTTGATCCCACGAGGAGATGCTTGGTTGCCCTAGTTGAGTGTGTATTTTAAAAGGGTTGGCGATGCCGCCACGCCTTGGGGTAAAAAAGGAAAACTAACCACTGGATGCGAAAGAAATAATAAGTTAAGGAAAGATTAAAGAGTAAAGAACAACTCGCTACTACTACGGTACTACTGGCTACGGGTATGAACTGGGCTACTAACATGTGGGTTATGTGTTAAATAAGAGAATGACTGATTAAGAATGTTGAACAAACTTAACCTAGGTTGACATTGATCGCCAGGTTTTTGCATGCCGTCATTGTCAAAGCACGAGCTGCCCGGATCAAAGATTATTTGTTGTTCCCCTTACTCCCCAAATACTATGAATTAGTGGTTGGTAAGCTCGGGAGTCGATCCCACAGAGAGATGAATGGTTAGGCCTAGTTGAGAGAGTATTTTCAGAATGGTTGGCGATGCCGCCACGCTTGGGGTTTTGGATGGGGGAACTATCCTACTGGACACAGAAAGGTAAATAAAACTGAGTAAAGGTTGGAAGAAAACAACATCTGGTTATTGCTAAGGTACTACTAACTCTGGGTAGGAACTGGGCTACTGACTGGTAGATTAACTTAATTTTAAAGTGAAAATGATTAAAAATACTGAACGGGGTTACTATGCTAAACTAAGCTATCTTCCTAAGCTAATCTAAACTAGGTTAACTAATGAAAGTGGTAAAAGGCTGATTAAATTAACATGTGCAAATTGGGTGGACATGTGGCATGCAGAGTGAGGTGGTCCCTAACAGGTGCAATGGTCTGACTCTCAGGAGGAGGGTTGTACTATGCAGGCATTCTTGCTACAGACAGAAAAGCGAGTTGTACGCTGTAACTAACCGAACAGGTGACAATCACCATCTCCAACCTCCAAGTTCCATTTTGAAGAACCAGAGAGTCGGATTTAACCCGGAAGAACTCGGGCTGGTGACTAAGCCATGAAAAACTACAAGGAAAAACTACTGCACTACTTTAAATTGGGCTACTAGAAAACTATTTTACCCACCTAAACTGAGCAAAACATTAATCTACGAAATGGAAATGAACTTTCTGACTACGGATGCTTGGAAAACATTTAAACTACAGCTAGACATGCTGGAATGTTTAAAGAAACACAAAAATAACTTGATAAACTTGGAAATGGAAATACATCGAGAGCTTTGCTAAAATGGAAATACAACGAAGAAATACTTAACATAAACTGAAGCTTTAGAAGAGATTGTTTGCTTATACACTTCAGAACCGAAAACATGTAACAAGAAAAGCAACTAAAACAAGGCTGCAACTATGCGTCTAAGGCGAGAATCGAAATCTAAGCAACAACTAGAAAGCTTCTAAGCTAAGGCTAGACTTGGATTAACTACAAGAAATCCGGATCCAAAATGAACTGAAAGATGAGAAATAGATCTGGGAATAGAAGTGCCGGGAACCGGATGGAGAGCTGGGGCTACCTCCTTCTTGTGTTGCCTTGAGTGCCTTTTATAGAGACGGGTGGGGGTTGTGCACTGGGATCTGCTGGATCGCGCCCCTACGGTCTCTTACGCTGAGGATTCACCTCTGATTTGTACTTGTACGTCTTCGCATCTTGTCTCGCCTTGTCTGGCCTACTCGTTGCATCTGCCTTGCTGCTACTTGGTTTCTTTCATGCATTCCACTGCCTTTATCGCGCTTGAATTGTCCAGCTTGCCTGCGCTGTTACCCCATGATTCGCACCAAAATCTTGCACTTTCACCATTCAACCACGCAGATTAGACTGATTTAAGAACGTTGAACAAACTTAACATAGGTTGACATACTAAACTAATATGAGCTGGCTTAACTAACTAAAGATGTTTAAGGGGCTGGCTAAAGTGGTGCAGGTGTAGTGGCGGTTAAAATGCAGAAAAGAAATAACATGTGTCACTCTAAGGATTAGTGGGGCTGGAAGTGGTGCCTATACAGGTGGTCCTACGTTGTGCTGGCTAACTACCTTGGGCTGTACTGACTCTGCTACCACTACTCTGCAGGAATAAAATGGACAACTATTAAAAAGCTACAAATGAATGAAAACAGCTGATTCATCTCTTCCAACCCCTCAATCCCACCGTAAAGGATCAGGGAATCAGAATTTTACCCGGAAGTACTCGGGTGGGTTCAATCCACGGCTAAATCTATGACTGAAAACTGTAAAACTAAATTTAAGCTGGCCTACTGGAAAGTGAGGATTTCTTATCTAAACTACTAAACACTTTATCAACGAAAACAAAGAAAACTTTAACTAAGCTAATGACAAACACAGATGAACAATGACTGAAAATTGTTGAAAACATGCTTGACACTTAACACCAAAAAGATTTTGTAAACTAGCGAAAAATGCCAGAACTACACAAAAACGGTAAAGAAACTTGAACGGGAAACTAAGTAGATAAAGAGATTAACATTCAACGGAAAGAAAATACAGTTAGTTGTTCGGATTACACTTGAAAACAAACTAAAATAAAAGCACATAACTAGTAAAAACAGAAATGCAGAAACTAGAGAGATACGGCTAACTGGAATGGCTGACAGAAAATGGCTAAGTAAAGAACAATCGGAAACTGGGGAGGAGCTTGAAACTCCAGATGCGACTGACTAAAGCCTCTTTCTGTTGCACATTCTGTTGCCTTTTATAGGGCCGAGTGGGGTGTAGTTGGGATTGTCTACTTCGCACCCCACTGGTTCACCTGCACCGAGGCTTCATTCCTCAAATATTTTCTAAGTCTTCCAATGCATTCTGCTCCACTTCTCTAGGCTACTTGCTTGTACTTCTTCCATTGGCTTCTTCCTTCTGCCATGCCCAAACTGCCCAGTTTACCAGTGTCGATTCCCAGTCTTTTGCACTGAAACTTGCATCTTTTGTATACTTTTCACCATCAAATTAGGCAAGTTAGACAAACAAAAAGGGTTGTTATTTGGGCTGATCAGCAGCTTGAAGTCTGCACTCTGGATTCCTTGGGATATTCTACTTAGCCTCCTCAAACTTCTCTTGGTCTTATCGATCTCAGGATCAAATAACAGTTTGGGAGTTGAAGACCTGCTCAAAAATAAGGAAAAAGAAAATAAAGAAAAGAAAGTTAGAAAATATTTACAAAGGATGCAAAAACACTTAACAAAATTCAACGCCATTTTCCCCGGCAACGACGCCATTTGGATGCAGGCTGGTTGGACGTGTTGCCGTTGAGGAACACGCTGCCCCAATCAAAGATATTTGTATGTTTCCGACTTTCCAAGTACTATTAGATTAGTAAATGGTTAGTAGGGTGTCGATCACATAGAGAAATTGGGGAATTTCGTTAAGTGATTACGTTCTTAGGGTGTTTGGCGATGCCGCCACGCCTTACGCAGATGGTGTGTGTACAAGGTAAATAAAAGTGAGAAACTAACTAGCAAGCAAGCTAGGCAGATGATAGATAATAAACATGCAGAACTTTCAGAAGAACTATCCTAATCAATTTCTTACTTAAAGTAAATTATGTAGAGTTAACTAAACTAACTAAAGATCAACTTGGATTGGATTTAAAAACAGTATCTGAAAAGAGAATCTGCATCAGAGTGGCCAACTAGTACTACTGAAACAAATTCAAACAAGTCAAATAATCAGACAAAATGCATTAAATGGGGTTTTTGTCATTTCGGGAAATACTGCAGACTGTCCTAACAAGCAGTGGTCCCTTACTCTATTTTCATCCTTTTTTTTCTCACATGTCCCCTAACAACTAATAAAGCTGAAATAAAGCAAATAGCATGTAGAGATCTCCTAAACAACCTAACAACTCTGGAACTACTTGAATCATTGAGACTCCATTGATACAAACATATAGGTGATCGGAAAGTGGCTGGAAAGCTTGAAATCTATAACTACAACGCATTCAGACTGGGCAGACTGAAAGTGCATACATGAAATAAACTCTATAATCTAAACCAATGCTCATCATGACTTAAGGAAAGCAACAAACTGGGCAGGAACAAGCAGTAAACAATCATTAAACGATGTAAAACTTAAAATCAACTCGAAAGTTAAACGAATGCTTTGTAAATCTAAACTAAATATGCATCAAGAAGGCATGAACATGAAATCGACATCATCATCAAATGCTTGTAAACTGGGTAGAACGCAGAGAATTAGAGAGCATAAACTAAACTAAACTAAACTAAGAACTTGAGTTTCAATGCTAAATCGAAAACCTTCATTAAATAACAGCATATTAAAGCAACTAAACTAGCTAGCATCTAACTAAAATTGTTTGAACAAAGAAAAGAGAACAATGGGGTGAGTGAGTCCTCGTTACACTCATGGTTCTTCCTTAATTCGTCTATCCCATGGCTTTCTCTGGGCTATTTGCAGCTTATGGATGGCAGCAACTATGGTGGAAGGTTTGAGAGTGAAGGTGTAGTGGGTGTAGGGAAGATAGTGTGTGTGTGTGTGTGTGTGTGTGTATGTGTGTGTGTTCATGGAAGGCTTTATATAGGGTGGCTTGTAGGGTTGAGTGGGAGTGATCTCCTACTCCTGCATCTTCTTTGGACCCTCTTTTGTCTTCTTGCTGAGACTTCCCTTCTCTCCTTCAGCATATGTTCGTACTCATTTGTGCATCTCTTCCTTAGTTTCTCCCTCTTTCAAATTCCATCTTTTTTTATCCATTTCTCATGTGCTTTCCCATTGTGTGCATCCTGTACATGCCCCATCTGGGCTATTTGATGGTCTTCTTCTTTCCAGCTTACTTCCCCACTCCCACAGCCAAACTGCCTTTATCGCGCGTTGATCCCTGCAACATTTTGCACTAAACTTGCACCTTCTTGTGCACCTTTTTTTAAATCAGAAATCAAGCACTTTTAACCGATTTTAGGGGCTGGTATTTGGGCTGATCAGATATGTAGGTACTCATCAAATATGTTCGATGAGGTACCGATGCTAGCTGACGAATCGCCGACGTGCACTTCAGTAGCGTCGAGAGTCCGTCAAGGCCTGCACCATTGGGGCGCTACTGGAAATACTCATCGCGGCCTGCCAACGTGTTTGCAATGCGCATGAACAAGGATTTGCTTATGCGAAACCGTCGACGGAACACATCTGCACCCCATCGTGGCTAGTTGGAGAAATAATCTGCGACGAGGCGTTGATCGGCAATTTCATGCTCCCGGTGTATGTACGTCCTCGGAGCTTGAGGACGCACAGCTCGAGCCTGCGCAGCTCTCCTCCTCCTATAATGCAACCTCAGCGCCAATTCAATCATGTTATCCATTTCATCCGAACAAATGTTGGATCCATAAAATGAGATGGAAGTAGTGTAACAAAAGTGAATGAGAAAAGTGATGAAAGTGTGAAGGGAAGTGGATTTTATAGATGACAAAATTAATCTCGTGACCCTCTCCCTACACCACACAATTTTATGCACAAATCTGCATCACACAATTCAACAACAACAAAAAAATTAAAATTAAAATATGCGGCTGATTTGCGGTGGAAGGGGCTACAGCACTGTAGCATCGCGGCCGCTGCAGCTCTGCTTTCAGCTGCTCCCCCGGCCCATTTCCTAGCTGCGGCGCGGCGGCATCTCCCTCCATCTACACCTTGGTGCGGCCGCCGCTAGGGGTGAGCAAAATATCCGAAATCCGAATATCCGATCCGAACTTAAAATTTGGTTCGGATTTTTAGGATTTCTAGTTCGTATCGGATTACATTTTTGGCAAATTTCAGATTTTCGGATTGGATTGGATCAGATATATTAAAAACCGAATAAATACGAAATCCGAAATATATTTTTAGTAATATATATATATATATATATATATAGTTTCATTCAAATGCGAACTTAATGTTAATGCAGAACTAAGACCTAATATCTGCAGTTGGATTTTAAGATCAGACCGTTACAATAATGCCACTTGGATTTTATTTATTTATTTATTTTGATTGAAAATGGCATATACGGTATTTAATTATTGAACGTATATTATAGATTCCTATATAATAGGGATTCATGCTATTCTTAAGGAGACTTGATTCTTTCTTATTCATATATATTACTTGAATCATCACAAGGTTATTTATTAATTACGTG